>JYFJ02003455.1:10207-41351 GCA_000934665.2 Catajapyx aquilonaris | reverse complement strand
ACTAACTCGGTGAGGGTGCGTTTCCGACCCCTAGTTCCTTATGCAAAAATGCTCACACCTGCGCCCTCTACCACCACCTTTTCTGGTGACACGCTTAGGATTAACACCCTATAGAAACCTTTTAAAATTTTATTCTGACAATGTGAAATGTGTGTGAGACGATTTTGACAGCGTTTTCCAACTTATTGATCCCTAGAAGGGCTTTTCCTTTGCACTGCGCTTCCATTTCCCAAGCTGCCGACCGAGATTCTACCAACTTTCCTAACAGATTTGTGGCTTAACACAGCGTAGCGAGAAAGCAAAGAGGAAGAACACACTTTCATTCGGTTACGTTTGAGTCCCAGTGTAGGAGCAAGTTCCTCCCAGCGGAAAATTGAGTTTTGCAAGTAGGCGTGTCATGCCAGATATCATTCTGATACACTCGTACCAGTAGGCCTACTGTATATCAAAGTTATATAGAAAAAAAGAAGGTGAGGACGTGGAAGAAATAGTGATGTTCACACTGTTCTTGCTCTTCTCCGCTTTCAATGGTCCCTACCCTACTTTTCCATTGCATGTGCATTAAAATATTGACTATAGGCAGTGATGGGCACTAAATACTTGGACGTAATTAAATACTAAATACTATCTACTGCATAAAAATGTAATTAAATGCTAAATACTATCTACTGCATAAAAATGTAATTAAGTGCTAAATACTATCTACTGGATAAAAATGTAATTAAATGCTAAATACTATCTACTGCATAAAATGTAATTAAATGCTAAATACTATCTACTGCATAAAAATGTAATTAGATACTAAATACATTTCAAATCCATGTTTTTGTTAATGTGCAACTAATTTCTTACCATCATTCTTTGGATAAAAATAAGAAAACATAACAGACCCATAACCCATGACACACCCAAATATTTTCCCAGTAGGCTACTTGAGGGTTTTCCCCTTCACCAACTCCATACTTTCCAATTGGTCTCCTCCACCTATGATTATCATGCTGCAAGCTGCCTAGGAGAAAAAGCTGCTAATTGGCTGCTTTTCTTTCATTAGGTTTCAGAATTAAGAATTATGCAAATATAAATTAAAACGGAGTTATGGAATGTATTTACGATATGTATTTAAATCCTTCTGTATTTAAATACTCACTCAGAAATGTATTGAAATACCGTATTTAAATACACAGAAATGTATTGAAATACAGTATTTAAATAGACAGAAATGTATTGAGATACAGTATTTAAATAGACTGAAATGTATTTAAATACAGTATTTAAATACACAGAAATGTATTGAAATACAGTATTTAAATACACAGAAATGTATTGAAATACAGTATTTAAATGCACAGAAATGTATTGAAATACAGTATTTAAATGCACAGAAATGTATTGAAATACAGTATTTAAATACAGGAGAACCAATATAGTTATATATATATATATATATATATACATCTCTCAATGCCAAAAAGTATTTCAATACGTATTTAAATACATTTGTATTTAAATACTGCCCATCTCTATAGGTACATAAGCAAATAACGCTGGTTAAGTGAGAATAACTATAGCAATTATTCCACCCATTTGTAATAATTGTATGTATTGTACATTACACTGCACCAGCTTTATTTGTCTATCCGAAATATTGTACACACCAGGTACACACCTACAGTTTTCAATGTGGTATTGTAAGCTTATACCTGTGCACTATGAATTTGGAAATCAATATGATTGTATAATAGACACAAAATTAACCAAAAAATACACGTAACAAGTATATAACATTTTTCTCTACAGAGCAAAGTGTGTTATGGTGTTGTTAGCCAACATCATGCAGATTCCAATAAAGCTGTCTATCTGTCGGCCTTATTATAGGGGGGGCAACGTTTATCCAGCAATCTTTAATAATGCAATTCCCTGTATATTAGGTTTCTCCCGGAGATGAAAATGGGGGAAAGCTTAACCGGAAATCATTTTCTAGCATTAATCGCAATCAGGCCGCCCACCATGTAAAGCAGGTAATGATATACGGTGTAGTGCCTCGAGCGAGGTAATAATGCAGCATTTTGCTATTATAGGCCTGGGCAACAATAATCGCAACAATAATTGTTATGTTGAGCCAAAATTAATAGAGTGGGAGCTACTCTTTTTTTCAAAGTAGGCCGCTGTGTAAACTCACATCAAAGTAGAGGGAAATATGACATGACCATATTAGTATATGAAAAAATCCTTATATACGCCATAATGAAAATTGTGAAAAATGGTGAAATATTCAGGAGTTTCTGGGAGCCCCAGGATGTGGATAGTGGGTAATATTTGATTATGTTTGGTGACAATTTTTAAGACTTAATTTCTGAAGTTTTTTTACGAAGATACGGCCATGTTAATTTTCGACTGCATCAACTCTTCATAGTCTACTTCTGCAGTCTTTGTGCAGTAGTAATGGGAGACGCCATCCATAGTTGTTAGCCATCAGTAGCTATTGTAACAACCCCGTCACAGTCTGAGATCATGTACCGGTATTGAGTGGGTAGACTACTATAAGTGTTTGCCTCTGGTGGCAGTGTCTAGATTGTGTCTAGATGGCGGGGCTCGAGCAGTCTTGGCTGGGTTGAGCCAGGGCTGAGTCGTACTCACTCCAAGTGTTCTTGGAAAAGTTGTTTCCTTTGGAGGATCGACCCCTCTTCCCCTAGGCGGCCTAGAGTGACGTAGGAACGTCACACTGTACTATGGATCTTTATATTTTGAACTCCCCTTATATTTGTTTTGATATTCAGACCATTTTCCAATATTGATTTTTGAGGATTTAGATTCCCTTCCCCTACCAAGACTCCCATTTTCCTTCAATATTCCATCCTCCCTTTCCGCTTACGGAACTTAACGTCGCTCCGAGAAACCGTTTTGCAGTCTATGGTAATGTATCTCCTTAAAATGATACCCAGTTAATAATTCCCCTCTCTAGAATCAAAAGGAATATGGAATTCAAGGAATATGTTCACTAGGCAGGAATTAATCGACACGCTTTATCAATAAAATATGCAGAGGCTATCATATTAAATAATACAGGCCAAACTCGTCCATAATATAATTATGGAGTATTTTGTGACCGATGTTACCAGATTGTTTTTGAACCTGATTCAGAACTATTGATATAATTAATTTGGTTGATCTGAATACAGCTCAGAATTTAGTTCCGAGATAAATGTTGTGTGTAATGAAAAGGCCCACTAAGCGTCTCCAGGAATGGTCGTCGCAGGTGGAATTGGACACCATGATCTCACTTCTTTGTGGACCAATCTTAAATATGGAAGTGGCATTTTATCACACACATCGTATATTTCATACACATGTTGAGATCAAAGAAATATTTCAATTATTGGAAGTAGCTTTTTCGGGCCCAAGAGCAAAACCTCATCACGGAACGGGACACCAATTACTTCCAAACATACCCACCCTTGGAGTACACTAATAAGATTCTATCTTAACTCGCTCCAACTAAAACCCCAATGGTGGTAATCCACCCCCCTAAGGAGTACGTAACTCCCCCCGTGGGGTAATGCAAAAAAAACACTTCCAAACATAACTAAAATATGAATTTTAGAGTCATCAGGGTATACAGGAGCATATTACCTTCTTACACATTGAAAATTAAATTAATTGGATCTATATAAATTAACCGAGTTACAGCTGTTTTACACTGCTCTGGGCGCAGGAGTAGCAAGGCCGATGTCCACCATTCCTGGCGACGACGACGCGACGGTGAAAATAAAAAAAACTCAAATTGATCAGAAGTGTTAAGAGTAAGTTCAAACTGAATAACTTTCAACTCAGAATATTTTAGAGTGTACCATCGCATGAAGTAAGGCTGAATAAAAACCACTGCGACAAAGCGAATAATCCGTCGCCACTGTTTGACCAGACTGGAACAGCTTTTGGTAAATTCCTCCATTACTATTTTCCTCACGTCGCCTCTGTACAGTACAGTCTACCCTTTCCAGTACTTCAGACTTTTTTTTCCAGCCCCTTCCCTTTCCAGCTTACTAAACAAAATGTACACAGAGTGTCAAGAGACACAAACTGTTTTGACAAAAGAGGTCTCTTGCATCCTCCTTTTGCTACCTTCCCGACACCCGCAGGTAGTTTATGACAACTAGAGGTAGCGATGAAAAGCCCTTTGGCGCCACTCGCCCACCCAACTCGCAGATTTATAGAGCCGTAAAGGTCAAGCTTCCTTCTCACCACAGTTCGTCCCCAACTCTGCATGGAAACGTGCAAGAATTGGGAGGACTCGCTGAAAGAGGATACTATGTTACAGTAGCTGAAACTTGGTCAAACTTTGCTCTCGAGCTGGGAACACTTGCCCATGGTATTCCTCTCTGGAATACCATGGCTCATTGTTTTCTACTCTTTTCCAGCAAAAGAAAAGAAAACGTAAGAGGACGTGGTCGCCTTGTGGATTCAGGGGGGAACAGCAGGTGTGGCAGGTCACCGTCCTTTTGTTCGACTTGGAAACTCCCCAACTNGGGGGGGGGTAGAAGAGGGGGCTAGGAAAAGAGTAGGGGGTAGGGGGTGGTGTGAAACGTGCGGTACCCGTTTTCATTTCCATATTTTCACAGTCGTTTATTATATCTAGGAATTTTTAGGAGAGGGGGTCTGGGCGAATGCAAATGAGCGCCAATTTCTTAACCGTTATGGCGTACTGCGGCTTAATCCTAATATTTCACTGCAGGTTGGCATCTAATTGAGGAGAGCTTCTTAGAAAACGGCAACAATAGTCCTGGGACACGAATAGTGTATAACTATAGCCTACTAAAAGTAACCTAAGGGAGCAGAAATTCTGTGATATTGAACCACTTGCAGATAATTTGATGCGCTTTTGACAAATGCACTAGGACCATCACAAACGCAATTACTGAATATGATGCTCTTAGAGATCTAGCACAAGTAGTAGTCCTAGACGGAAAAGGGCAAATAAATAACACTATTTGATTGATTGTTTTTGACGTCGGTATACATGCTGAGAAACAGCGACTCTTACCTGCACCTATTGTTCTCGAGAAATAGTGCATGGAAAGAAGAGCATTACAGCAGGCATAATTTCCAATCCACTCATGTGTAAGTGTTGTAGCCTCTGCTACGGAACTTCACAATAATTATTCGAACTCCGCTGTACAGTTCAGTTTTTGAACAAACGCCGCGCCGGCCGCCTTGAATAATTTACTTCTAGTGATCAATGTTGGTAAAGATTATTTTCTGCAACAGAAACTAATAGTGGCGATATTCTAATGCAGGTAGTTTATTCTCCATGGACGCTTTTACAACTGCATATGTGTAAAGCAAAACTAAGGGTTGATATAGTGCTAAAATAATCTAATTCGCCTCTAATGTGAATCACAAACAGACAAGTTGCTAAATGATGTTTTGGCAGTTTGTTATGTGTGCCTGGAGGCTATTTTGAGCTTCAGATGAGCTTAGTAGTTCCGCAACTGTACTATTAGTAAAATAACAGGTGAGAAAACATGTTGATTCACCCACCCATGTAAGCACTACCCTAAGTGGTGTACAGTACAGGTGATGTGAGGCAACTAGGGCCATCAGGCATGCCAGCAGCGTTTTATCCACATCTCCAGTCATTCCACTGAACCCTTCAACTTTCAGTCATCCAGACCATTATTCGATATATTTGTGATAAGAATATTGCTATCTCGCATGACCCCACAAAATATTGTTCCCTTATACTTACTATCCAATAGAGGTCTTTATCCGGATTAGGTTCGGCAAGGCACCACAACGAGCGTAATCTTGTTCTGGAACGGTGTCTGATATGAATTAGCAGAATTAACAAACTTTCCATCCCCCNCCCCCCGCCCCCACACTGCCACCACTCAAGTGCAACCCGTCATAATATGCAATGGTGTGGCCAGCTTGAGAGTGGATATTTTTAAATGGCTACTTAATTACACATTATTTTGATCACCATTAATCGAAATCGGAAATAGGAAATGATGGGTGTTAATTACATTTAAAATATAAATATTAACTTACACCAGGGTGTTGCAAATTCGTGGGTCATTTTTGTATCACTGATATCGCCCGATAGTAGTTATTTTTTGTAGCTTAAGCTTAACCAAGTGCCCCATTCTAAAGCAACTGGTAATATTCGACCCCCTGGGAGTAATTGGGCACCTGGTTAGGGGCACAACAATAAGCTACAAAAATATAACCACTGTTGGGCGATATCAGCTATTTAAAAACGACCCGGCACAAATTTGGAACACCCTGTATAATATTCCTTTCATTCATCTGGTATATGTCGCCTCTTAGGGAGCTCCTCTTTAAATTCCCGCTTTTAATTCATGCTTGCTCCATGCTAGATTTTGATAGTGGCAGAAAACGGTAAAATCCCGAGAAAATCTTGGAGAACGCGGAGAGAACTCATCGAAACTCGGGGAGGCATGGTGGTCTGGTGGTTACGCCACTGGCCAGCCAAGCGGGAGGCCAGGGTTCAAATCCCATCCTCGTTACCTCTGCCTGGCCAGGTCTTTTTCCGCTTTTCATCCGACATGCAGGGCAGAAATGCACTCCCCACTCTGCCCAGGGCCAGGAGAAAAGGTCTGGTGTATTTCAGAAAGTCAGAAATGACTATAATTACAGTGTCCTCCCTTGGGAACCTCCCCCTTCCGCCCTATCACGTTTTTTAAAATTACCCCACGGGGGAGTTATACTACTCCTTAGGGGGGGTGGGTTACCACCGTTAGGATTTGTTTTTGGAGCGAGTTTAAGAAGAATCTTAATTAGTGTACTCCAAGGGTGGGTGGGAGGGGATGTGCAAAGTGCAAGTGCAATGTCTCTAATAGTCATTTTGTGAACTCCCCCGGATGGCTTAGTCTGTCGGAAATTGCCACCCGAAATGAAGCCAGAGATGGCCCAACTCTGCACGGGTAAAGGTGGGAACCCCGGGTGGGGATTGAACCCGGGACCTTCATATCCGTGGGCGCACGCGTTACCGCGACGCCACTTCATCTCCCTATCACGGGGTATTTAAAAACATATTTTTAAAAAAATCATCGAAACGCCTTTCCAAGAAAATCCGGGGATCGAACTCTGGACCTCAATAACCACTCCTGAAACCCATATCGAGCTCATATACGATCAAAAGTAGTATATTACCCTCATAACCAAAAAATCATTACTCACTCCCACCTTGCCCGCATCTAATAACCCACTTCCGTCAAGTTTCTCCCAACCTTCTCCTCGTCTAATTCCCTGATTCCTTCTCTCAAGCAATCTTCACACCCCCCCCAAAAAAACTCAAGCAGTGATAACACCCAGAAAGCGAAATCATTATTTAGATATTGATCTGCAACCAAACGGCTCCCATTGCCTTTCGCCTCTATGAGATGGCGTCACACCGACTCCATTCCCTCAAAATATTCACTCAGAATCACCCTTCCAAGTAAGACAACTCTATATACTCCATCGTCATATACCCTACTTCTAGTGATATTCACCTAACGCATGTGATACGGCAGACAAGTTGGAAAACAAGGGTGGTCGGCCATGCGGACAAAAAAAAATGGCGGAGGAACGTTAAGAAAGAGCTCTTGCGAGATGTGGTGGAAGCTCATTCACCAGTAAAATGCAGGCCATGAGCAGGTGATGGATGGGCCCAAATGGGAAGGAGCCAGGCACTTATGGCCGCTTCCCCTCGCAGTACAAGTGCCTGCGGGGCCCTGGATGGAATTCCAGCTTGGCACGGACGCCAATCCCTGCGATTTATACCGCTGGGGAAATGCGAATCCGGACTCGGCCAAACCCTTCCTGCAACCCTTTAGCGGGTAACACCCTCACCACTGCTCGCATCACACTGGTGGGGGGATGGTGGAGGGAGAAAAATCAGGAGAAATGACTAGAACATTTTGCACGGCTTGTTCGGGTGGAAAGGAAGAGGAGGGGACCTATGGGGAAGGAATGGGATGATTAATTTCAGGACAAGTGTTGCTGGGAGTCCTCACTGGGGATTCTGGGAGTTTACCAGCGTAGTTTTAATATCAATTGCGTGTTCTTTACCGAAATTTGGTCGTACAGTACATGTGTGTAAGTTCTAAAAAACTGATGGTGGTATGCCACCCCCCTATAACGGCTTACAGCTTATCACGGGGTAAAATAAACAATAATAAATAAATAAACATGTCTATAAGTTAGCGTACCTACCTATATGATAGGGTAGGGGTTACAAGTAAATATACAGGGTGTTCCAGATTCGTGGGTCACTTTTTGATAACTGATATCTCCCCCAAAAAGGCCGAAATGGCCCAAAACTGGGTAATACAAATTTAAAAAAAGATCACTGGTATCGCCCGATAGCAGCTATTTTTTGTAGCTTGTTGTGCCCCTCCATTCTATAGCACCTGCTGTAGTTTTTTTGTGTACCTCGTGATGTCCCTTACGGGATCTATAGGGGGGGGTGGCACACCACCATCAGTTTTCTGTATATTTTTTCAGCTTCTTTCTCCGGTGCAAGGAAACAGGGACATTGGGAAAGGATATGGATTGTTGGGGGAGGGAACACTTGTACAGGTGCAATGTCTTAAACCTTTGGGCCATATGTGCAGTCCCCCAGGAGGTTAGGTTGCCAGACACCTCCAAGGTGCAGGTCAGAGACCCTCCTGACGGAGGTGGAAGGGAACTCCCAGGCGGGGATCGAACCTGGGACCTTCCACTCAGCAAGCCGAGACGTTACCATCTCGGCCACCACACCTCCCCATCTGCTGTAGTTATAGAATGGGGCACATGGTTAGGGGCACAACAAGCTACAAAAGATAACTGCTATAGGGCGATATCAGTTATCAAAAAGTGACCCACGAATCTGGTACACCCTGTATGCGGTAGCTTCATATTGGCAAACATGTGTAAGATTTGGAGGTCTTGAAAAACTGGTTATTTCCTGCAAATTAAAACTAGACTGTAAATATTAGCATACTGGCTGAGGGCGAGGGGGATATAACGATGCGGATGGGAAATCTGCCGAAGGGAGGATCAACTTCTTTCATTGTGTCCTATACCGCACTGTATAGTAAATGCTCAAATCACATGCTTAGTTATTAATTTTTAAAAGCGTTTATGACATTTTTCTGGGCCGAATAACATCCCCTAGACAAATATTTTGTTAGTTTAGGCCGATCAAGTTGTACAGTGTCGCTAAGCTGCTCGGAGCAACTAAATCCATCAAATTCATCCGATATTGTGCTAGTAATAGCTATCGATAGGTATGTGAAAAGCGGGGAACAAACGTCAAGCCCAATGATATACGATTCTATAATAATGACATTATTAGCGATAACGACAGTGCAAAGTGTATGAAACCTTAAGTCCACATGACAAAACGTTGTTGGCAGCTGCCAAATGTACAGCTTGATGGCAAATGACTTCCAGGTCAGATGAAATTGCAGTCACGCACAGGCACGCATGCACATTTTGCCACCACCTAATGCTGTGACTAATGTATGTTATTCCGTTCTTCCACATGCCTAGAGAGCGATATAGGACTATAGATGTGATGATAGTGCTTCATACTGTGCATACTTCTATGCATGCTGCTATTTTATAATAGGGCGTTCCGTAATTTGCTAATTGACAAATCTTAATGGAAACAAACACATCGTGCCCTTAAAACACTATATAGCTTAATGTATTTGCAGTTTCTTAATAGTTGTCGAGTCAGCAAGAAATTAATTTCCAGCAACCCTGCCATGTGGCTCATTGTCACAGCGTGTGTCCAGGATGAGCAACATTGTCCGATTCTCACGCCATAAAAGTAAAAGATGACCATGAAATTGTATAGTACGCCTAATTTAGTTCAAAGCAAATCCGTTATGATAATTAGGCGCGGCGCCTTGCTCCAGTGTCCATTTCATTCGTGTGTAACTTATGCGGTCTGCAAAACCTGATGCAATTTGTAGATAATTAGGGCATAAAATACCACACTGTGAGGTAACGCCCAAACGCTCGATCATTCTGGAACCATATTCGTCTGGATATGGCAGCACTATACGGCAGAGAGGAAATATTCTTCTTCCTTTGGACAACCTCGTTACTCTACAGCCTTCTAGAAGGTTTAAGTATGACAATTCATGATGTGCAACCGGTGTGCATATGTGTAGAATGAAAGACTCATCAATTTTTGAAACTGAGCTGCTGGAGTACTCTAGACTTTTTAATATGGACAGAGCGTGGAGATTTAGTGAGAGTGTAAAGTTTCACAACAGACTCTTCGCCTTGCCTGAGCTCACTTCCAAGTTTTCCCTCTGCAAGAACACAGCAAGTTTGCAAAATGAGGCGTACTATGGACCGCTCTCTGTGTAGGAGAGATCAAAGTATGCTCTTCCCCTCTCGTCTTGCGCAGGTATAATATTAGACGTAGTGCACTGAGTGCTTCCGTGAAGACAAATTGCTTTGAGTTCAGAAAATCCTCGCTGTTGGCAGATTCAGTCTACTGAGGCCAGTTTATTAAGTTCATATCCAAAAGCCTGAACGAGACATTTTCAGGTCACTTCGAGTGTCCTGAAAAAAATAACAAATACTGGCTTGTGAGCACCGAATAGTTATACACAATATAACAGTCAGCTGTGACTGAAATATGCATCAGAGTCTTCAGAGCAGTAGCAGCCACTTGGGAGATTGAAGAAGTGGAGGGACTAACGATATTCCCTAGTGTTCCGGACAGTAACTGAATCGTCCCGAGCGTCATTATGCAACCTGCGTTTCCCGAGAGAGATTATTCAAGACAAGGCCCGTCACGTATAGTTCCAAGACTTCAACACACTCCGGATTGCTATTGACAATTTAATGGTTCTGCGGCCAAGCGCGCGAACTTCAATTTGCCTCAATTACTATGAAATGACACCTAAAGTTCCCCCTCCTCCCTCCCCCCTTATCCTATGCGCTTGCGATATCTAATGGAGCGGGGGGTAATTGCTAAAGGTCTTGCACATAATGTCATTACGCTGGATGGCAGACATGTTCATCGGACCCATAAAACAAGCGAGCAAGCCCGTGGCCAGAACTTGTCAAAGTCCTTTCAGAGCGCCAGGGAAAGGAAAAGGAGAGGGTTGGGGATGGGGGTGGGGGTGGGGGTGGGGGGAGGAGAAGCCCGGATGTGGTGCTATACGAGCTACTCTTTGTTTTTGACTAAAAGTGAGCGGCCATATTGGGTGTCGAGCGAACGTCGACCACAGGAAGCCTGAAACTACGGAAGTTTTTTTTCCCTAATCAATACTTCTTTTGTTCTAGGTCTTACAGCAAAACCACGACGCGTACTGTACCTGATGGGTTGAGAGTGATGTGACAAGTTACCGCGCTTAAGTTACTGCAGATGATGGCTCATTTTACAACTAGAGGACTTGAGCATGATTTATTTTTTGCTACTTAAATGTTCCATGATTCTAAATAGGGTTATGAAGCTGGGGAATATAGCATATACAGTACGTAGAGCTAAATTTGATGTCTCACCTATTCAAAAGAAATATAATTATTGAGCTGTTTTATACGAATTTCTTATTAAAATACAGTACATTAAAATCGGTGAAGTTGGACACCTTATGTTGGACATTTTTCTTGGAACCGTCATCGTCAGTGTCCAACATAGACATGATAGGCTTACATGTTAAGAAAGGTTCACAGATATAGCTTACTGATAGTCCAAACAATAGTCCACATTAGTTGTTAAATTGATATGTAATAGCTTTTCCTGATATTAATTCCTTCATATGTAAACTAGGCATATCTTTTACATAATAATAAGTACAGTAATGTTTATGAAATTCTGCCAGATATGATTGGAATGCCTGTGTATGCTCGTACTACAAAGCTTGTTAAAATAATGATCAAGGACATGCTCTTAATCAGAATAGTACGACGAGTAATAATGTTCTTCAAAAGTTATGGAAATGGGCACACATTGTGGACACTGTTGGTGAACAAGCAATGCTATGTACCATAGCACGCAAAAAGATTGTCGCACTGTATCCGTGTGTGTCCGCGACTTTTTGCTTACCCTCCTGCCGCAAGGGGTGTTTGGACTGATTTGGCGTAGAATCACACCACATCGTCACCCGACAACGACCCTTGTCGCAGGAGGGTAAACAAAAAGTTGCGGACACCACACCACAGTGCGACAATCTTTTTAAGTGTTATAGTACACCTCCACTGCCAAAAGTTATTGCTTCACTTGTATAATAATATGATATGCTCATATAAATGGGTAAAATTTCTGTTATTTGATTTCCTTTGCTCTCTAATTATTTTTGATAATCTTGCATTCTTACAACAGGGTCAGTGCACCTGTAGCACAGGTTACGATGCTACCATTTTACAACGTTTTAATTACCTTAAAAATTGATAGTGCGAAAAATTAAAAACAACCAAAAATCGAAACATAAACTCATCGTAACAACACCTCTGAATCCAAACACACTATCCGTACAGGTGTTTTGTATTTAGTGCTGTTGCATTGTGGCAAGGTCTCTAGATGTGCAGGTACCATTACATAAGGCCTAGTTTTACGACTTTTAATTTTGCGATCCAGTGTTACTAGAACCTAACGCCGTCGTAAAACAGGACCTATATGCATTTGTTTTGGTCTCCCTCCTATGTGTACAACATACTCTTGAAAGTTGCTTAAGAATTTCAGCTAGCTGTCAAGGACGAATTAAAAATAAATGAGTGTGAGTTAGAAATAGCATTCAACACACGCGTACTTGTGTATAATGTATCATAGGATCTCTGGTGGTAGCATTAAAGCCAATTAAATAAAACTGCAGTTACAAGAACAACTGGTGGCTCGATAGCCCAATGTTACAATGTATATAGATATACCCGTTCCACTTATTATCACCCTGGATGAATAGCAAACTACAATAATTCTCACAGGATACGCATAAAACAAATAGTAATTTGCATAAAATCATATGGGCCTATGAGCAAATATCTGTGGTAGGCCATGTACCCCCATGGCAATGAAACTTGAAATTTAAATAGAGCCTCCAACTTTCAGTGAAATTTTGTTCCATAGGCCATGTGAAAACAAGTCCAGGAGCAATCTGGCACATTCTTTTTTCGTTCGTTCCTACATTAATTTGAAAGCTCTAAGTGAAAATGGAGCTAGCGGAAGGTGGAATCTGGTTCCCCAGACTTTTCATTTCCTTTAAAGGGGAGAGTGTTTCTGAAGGTGAAGAGGGACGAGCCAGCCGTCGGCGGTGGATCAGCAAAATGGAAAAGACCTGCTAAGGAGGCGGCCACTCTTTTGCACATGCTTCTTCGACTTCCAATCCACCTCCTCTGTTATTCCCTTTCCCCTCAAATAGGCCCAACTTGTCATTTATTCTCTCATTTTTTATACCCATCTAAGATACACTTGTAATGGTTATATTATTATTATTAAATTATTAATAATAGATTTAAAAACAAAATAACACTCAATTATTATTACAAGTATATTGTGGTTTTAGTATGCTAACCATTTTAAAAAAAATTAGGAGGCCTCTTGTAACAATAACCTACCTACTTTTTATGCCTAGGACTACGACTCGTCTTGCCTAGATTCGTGGATTTCAATTTAGCTTTGGGTCCACGTTCTCAGAACGACAACCTGGGTAGTTAGCTCGTTTTAGAGCTAAGTCCCTCTTCAGCGTCGGTGAAGTTGACGATTCCTTCCTTCGTGACATGCTTGCTACTCCCTAACTTTTCCTCTCACTATCGCGCATAGCTTCAAAATAGCGACCTCTCCTATAATCTCGAAGTTAAGTTCCCTCGTTTTACTTCGCATCCTTACTATGGTTTTGTAATTATCACATATTGCATTATTCACAACTTATTATTCATGATGGTCAAACTGTCCGGTGTAATTGCCACGATGCAAAATATATTGTACTACAATGATTAGGCTATGACTGTATAAGTGAACATTTCTAAATATATATATAAAGAATGTGCACGTTCGTTGTGAATTGTGATAGGTCGAATGTGAAGAGTATTATTTTGTAACCAACCGTGAGCTGATGACATCAGTGACAATATCGATGCTGCATTGTTAGTTTTCATCTTACTGTTAATTATGAATAATTATGAAGGAGGCCAGTAAGTTACTGTTGTATTGAAAGACGTTATTTATTTTATTAATACAGTATTTTAATTGATAAAAAATCAGTGGCCTACTATACATTTGGTAATTTTTCTCACTGCGATTATTCTCATTGTGAAGTAACATACTCGCACTTTTTACGGCTAATTATTTAATAATTGGGAACTGGTTTGCTGTATTTCTGGTAGAAAAAATGTACCCTTTTTACTGCAAATGTGGTAGTAAACAGGATTCCCTCTGGGTGAGTCACACTCGGCGTTTTTTAAACTCCATGTACTGTACTTCAGACAGCAGGAAAAAAATGCCAGGTTTTTTCCCATCACGCTTTAAAACGCCTAGAGGGCTTTAAATGCACGTAAAGTACAGTATAACCAAAGGAGAAGAGTTTTGAATGTTTCGCCTCAAGGTTATACCCTCAAAGTGGTAAATGCAGCCCTCAGATAATAGCGTCTTATTAATAAAATCGTATGACAATAACATTATCTTTAAAAGTCCACATATATCCATTGATGACGTAATATAACAGCCTATATTAATATTATATTTCCATAATATGTTGATGTAAGCTACGACGTACATATGAAGCGTTGATGCATTTATCTTACGTATCTTCACAGTACAAACCTAATGTACATTAAAATATATTACAGCATTATTGAAATGCCATTCACGGGCTTCGGAGATCAATCGAGGGAACATAGTGAATTTTTTCTTTGTTTTACACCTTTGGGGAGAATTGTGCGAGAGTTCTATCTTCATCTATGTATATCTCCTGTTCCTTCCTTTGATGCTCTTTGGAAGCGAAGCTATCGGTTTCCCTTTGGCCACGAATATCCGTCTGGAATTTCGAATTTGGACCCGCAGGGTATCGCTAAACTGGCTATCGCCTTTCCTGAAATTCTGCGGTCATATCTAGAGGCTTTTATCCCTCTTTTTTGCTTCTCTTTTTTGGCGGAGGAAAAGAGGAAAGGAGAGAAGAAGGTCGTGGCTCAGCTTTGTTAGATTTGAATACCAATAATATCATATAACATTTGTGTGTGTTTTTATTTTCAAATCAAAATTGTTGCGTGCTTCATTGTTCAGCCATTTTGGCTCCAATGCAATGCGGATAAGAATCGGTCCAACCAATTACACGAGGACCTTGTGATAACCGACTCCTTTAGCTTTTCAATGGAACGCAGGTAGACACAATCCTACGAGTGTTATCAGTGAAAATAAATGAGAGGAACATTGCGGCCTATTCCTTAATGAAGATCCATTTGAGCTAAGGTTTTGGAAAAGTTCCAGAAGTAAAAGCATTCACTCTGCTCTATTTCTATCTAATTAAGGAAACGCGACCCGCCCCTTAATGTTTTGGCTTATTATCTGATGATCGTACAATTTGGAGCTTGGCCAAACTCGATTATAGGTAATGGATTGAATAATAACTCGGTTCATTGGAAAGTGATTGTTGTTTAACTAACAATTATTAGGTTTACACTCCCGATGGATTGGAGTATATGAAATGATAGCGACTTGTGATGTATCATTTTTTCATTGTTTCATATGAATGGGAGATGCTGTTTATTATTCTTTAGTAGTAATTGCTAATATTGGCTAGTATTTATATCTCATAACTGGCTTACATTTCACATCCTCCTAGAATTATTTCTAAGATTTTAATGACAGTATAAACCTTTTGAAAGCTGGAATACACCAACCTTATACATATAAATCCAATGCAAACAATAATATCAATATGCTGAAAATGACATAATATCCGTTGAAACTAATTTTAGTTCTTCATTTTAAAGTGAGACGCAGTAAAACACGTGTGAAGTGTACCCTGGATATATCGGAAACTTCACAACATCGGAAAAATAGGGTCCTGCCAGTGAGGCATGATTTTCCGGGAATATTAGTCGGATGTAACGTAACATATTTGACGTGAAAGCGGACATTTTAGGTCCGCCAGTAAGCTGATATTAACACTGATAACTCTGTACCCGAATTATTGCATCGTTCGAATCACTTATTGGCTGCCACGTGACAATGCACAAACTCTGTAAAAGATATTGCAATTGCTAATGTTCCTAACAATTTTTTAAGCATATTGAATGTAGATGTTTAAAATTATAAGATTGCAGTACCAACAAAGACTAAAGGTGCGTTTACATGTGGGCGATTTGACGAGCGAAACGGAGCAACGTCTTCGCCGAGGCTGAAATTAACAATCGATTTTCGCCACAAAAAATATTGGTTACCTCGGCGACGACTTCGCTCCGCTTCTCTCGTCAAATGTCCCACATGTAAACACACCTTTAAAGGTGCGTTTACATGTGAGCGATTTGACGAGCGAAGTCTTCGCCGAGGCTGGGTGACCCAAGTAACAATATTATTTGAGGGGGAAATCGATTGTTAATTTCAGCATCGGCGAAGATTTCGCTCGTCAAATCTCCCACATGTAAACGCACACATCCCTGCGGCCTATTAGGTGTGGGGATGTGAAAAAGACAACTTTTCAATGCTAGTGTAACCTAACCTAACCTAACATATCCTAACCTATCCTAACCTATCCTAACCTACCCTAACCTACCCTACCCTACCCTACGTAACCTAGGCTGAGAAAAATTGACTTTTCTAAAACCCTGCAACTGGAAATAGTGGGGACTTGTCCCCACTGCTGCAAAAGCAAATCCGCAATTTTCTTGTGGGGACCGTAAACGTCCCCGCAAGTGGGGAAAATGTCCCCACAGGTGAGTGAAAAGTCCCCACAGTTACAGTAAAGACAACTACTTCCGGTCCCACAGCTTATTGAAGGCAGGTACAGTCCCGAGCATAAAGTTGGAGACGACCGGCCCTCCCCTTCAGCAAGGTGCTCAGCAAATCTAAGTAATTACAGTATCAAATAATATGGTTATAAATACACGAACACACGCCTAAAGCAGCTAACTCAGTCCAAAAAGAGTCAATTAATTTAAGTTCGATAAAGGAAGGTCAGAGAAAGCCCGCAGCGTCTCCAACTTTATGCTCGGGATTGTACACCTTTACGGTTTAGTAAACAACAAAAAATTGGAGATCACCTAACACCACCTCGAAAATGAACCAAAATTATGGTAGTTTCCAGCACTAAATAACTTAGCAAATTAGCAGTGTTGGGTAGGGCCAGCATTGTCTGAGCCCAATTTTTGTCCCATGTTTGTAGGCCGGGATCATTTTGGGACTGGAGATTTCCGGAATTCCAGCCTCCAGAATCCCTAGTGAAAGCTGCCAGCTCGGATGACGTAATTCTCCGCCTCTCCCTCTCTAGCCAAGAGAGTGAATAGGGGAGGTGGGG
Organism: Catajapyx aquilonaris; assembly: GCA_000934665.2. Classification (NCBI taxonomy): domain Eukaryota; kingdom Metazoa; phylum Arthropoda; class Diplura; order Dicellurata; family Japygidae; genus Catajapyx; species Catajapyx aquilonaris. Next base: position 23,895 of record JYFJ02003455.1, on the reverse strand, counting down.
GAAGGAGGGGAGTGAGCCTAGGGAAGGCTGGCTGCTAGCCAGGACTCTCATAAGGGATAAACGAGGCTGGAATAATGCCCTATTTTGGTAGCGGAAGACTCCCCCTCTCCTTCCCTCATCCGACTCATCCCACCCCCGGTTTCGTTAGATGAGAATTAAGATGGCCCTTATTTTATAGCTCAGCCTCATTTGAAGGCACTCTTCACGCTATGAGAGTCGGAATAATATTGCCGCAAGAGAGAAGCCGAATTGACGAGGGTGGGCTGGAAGAAGAAGGAAATATCCTCACACAGCTGACACAATTAGTGCTATATTATATTCCTTAATTATTTTTTAATATACAGTGTGTTTCAACTTTTTTGTCCGAACAGTTATTAGAAAATTGCATGTAGCTGCTACTTGGTAAGCAGTGACTTGCAACCGGTGATTTGTTGGATGAATGGGGAATGGGGAAAAAGAGGGTCACACATCCCATGGCATGTGTGACCCTCAATTTTCAGCGGGTGTGCCACTTCAATCTACGATTCGCAGGGAATATTCCCCGTCCCTCCGAAAAATCACCGTTTGCAAGTCACTGCTTACAAAGTAGCAGCTACGTAGGGAGGCATGGTGGTCTAGTGGTTACGCCACTGGCCAGCCAAGAGGGAGGCCGGGGTTCAAATCCTGTCCCCGTCTCCTCTGCTTGGCTGGGTCTTTTTCCGCTTTTCACCCGACATGCCGGGGCAGAATTGCACTCTCTTCTCTGCCCGGGGCCAGGAGAAAAGACCTGGTGTTTAAAGAATGTCAGAAATGACTACCGCACAGCGCCCTCCCTTGGGAACTTCCCCTTCCCCTCTAAGAGGGCCTCTGGCCCTATCACGGGGTAACAAAAAAGTAGCAGCTACGTGCAGTTATCCGATAAATGTTCGGACAAAAAAGTTGAAACACCATGTATACAGGGTGTTCCAAATTCGTGGGTCATTTTTTATAACTGATATCGCCCAAAGTAGCTTGTTGTGCCACTAACCAGATAATAAATGCTATATTCGACCCCGTTGGAGTAATGGAGAACCTGGATCGGGGCACAACAAGCTACACAAAAATAACTACTTCTGGTGATATCAGTTATAAAAAACGACCCACGAATTTGGAACACCCTGGTATATTTCTAATAGTGTCCGCTGTTCATGCGGGTATGAAGAAAAAAAATATGGTGGAAAATGACTCGGCGATTATGAGTAATAAGGTACTTGGGGTGCAAAAATTATGAACTGTTATCGTGCTCTTTTTTTAAGCTATAAAGATTTGGGGCGAATGGGGTAATAATAAAACAGGTGGTGTGTAGCCGGCGGATAGAAAATTATGTTCGGTGCACCTTTTGTGCTTTAAAAAAATTATTGCGTTTTCTGGTCGTTCTTTTCGTGAAATTTGTAGCTGTACTACGCATTGTGTAGTTAATATGATTACGGGGCAAGTTAATGTACGGATATGATGAACAAGTACGTTTTAAAAAAAGACACATGTTTAAAAAATTATATCCGGCTATTACTTGTCGTGAAACATACTAACGTTGAAGATAATCGAATGCAAAGATTTGACCTTGTACTTTTAGCCCTTTTAAAGGAAGGGTTCAGTGATTTTGTATGTTGGGCTTCAGAGATCAAGGAAGACTCCCTGATTCCAAAAATGTGGTCAGTTTTGGAATCTGACGCCGCGTAAACAAATTCCGTTAGGTGAAAGTCCATATCCGCTACTGTATTCGATACGGTAAGCGTACAGCCAGCGCCTCCCGCGGAAATTCCGGTAACCTGCCACCAGTGCGCTGCATCGAAGCTTCCACTCTTGTGGCTAGAGGGAAGCCGTGTTCGGCGCTGATTTTTTTTTTTAAAATCAACTTTGACTTGAAATTTTACGCTTATGGTGCATTTGCCAACAAAACGGATCAGATATTTCAAATCAGGGAGTCGTGTTTGATTTTTGGGGCTCAACATGCAAAATCACTGAACCCTTCCTTTAAGGGTGAAGGGGAGGTTCCCAAGGGAGGGCGCTGTAATTTATAGTCATTTCTGACTTTCTGAAATACACCAGACCGTTTCTCCTGGCCCAGGGCAGAGTAGGGAGTGCAATTCTGCCCCGGCATGTCGGGTGAAAAGCGGAAAAAGACCCGGGCAAGCAGAGGTGACCGGGACGGGATTTGAACCCCGGCCTCCCGCTTGGCTGGCCAATGGCGTAACCATCAGACCACCATGCCTCCCAACCTTGTACTTGCTTACATGCTAGTGAAGACAGAAGATGCTGGCTTCCTGGCTCCTTATGAATATTTAGAACTAGCGATATGGTATTTGAAATGCTACATAGCACTTAATTCCGAACCGAAATTTGACTTCCAATGTCAAGTGTGTTTCACTTGTACGCTGACGACATAGACACAATGTTTAAAATCTAGGATAAAATGAACTTGAGACCATTTTAAAACAGGGGCGTGAAATAGGCCAATTGTCAGACGACCCGCTTTATTATAAATCTCACTATAAACGTAACGACCTAACCTTCACGCTGCGAACCAAGTCTACGAAAGATTAATCAAAGTTACTCCAGTTAATTGCGGAGCAGCATCTACTCTGGTACGTGGACTTGTGCCAACGTCCACCTACGTGATTTACACCCGGGCCAAATTACAAAGTAATAATACAGGGTATTACATGCACATTGAGCAGCCTCCGCACAGTGCGCCTTGGCATCTGGAGTTTCTGGTCTCTGCAAGAGAGTCCAAAAAGGGACATGGCAGAAAAATACAAGGGGTCAAAATTTCGAAAATTCGACCCCTTGTTTTAGACTTTTTCTCATCGACAAAAAATACTTATAGAACGGCTCTGTCTGTCCGTCTGTGGACAGGTATCAGGGCCTAAACCGCAAGCGATAGAGATAAACGGTTTTCGGATTCGGATTAAGCGTGACCTAAATAGGTTTCATGGGCAATCCGGTGATCCACCACTTCCGGTTATCCGGGTTCACTCTATCCACACAAGTCTACTTTAATAATAATAATAATAATAATAATTTGATACCCCATTATCAGCCTACGGGCCTTCCTAGGGGGGGATTTCTCCCAATTTTTTTGTCTGGAACTCTTCCATTTTTTTACTATTTTCTCATCATCTGAAATGAAGCAGGGAAAGGGAAGGAAGGAAGCGGCTGTGGCCTATATTACGGTAACGACCCCGGAATTATCCTGCAAGGACCATGGGAAACCACAGAAAACCATGGTCAGGGTCGCCGGCCTCCGGGATTCGAACCCAGGACCTCCCGATTAGCAGTCGGATACCCTATTCACTCCACCACTACTGCTTCGGTCACACAAGTCTACTTTACGGGCGGGTTATCGTCGGATTTCGAAATTAGTTTCCATGGATTCTTGACCAGGTGTGTCGGGGATTTACCTGGGTTTTACCTGGCGCTCTGACACAGGGGCTGTGGAATTAATTCCTGACGTTGGACATGTTTGCGATGCGGGTCCTCAGCCGCCATGATGTTATCGTCCAGGCCGATACTGTAATCGATACGGAGTTGCCTAGGTTACGATATCTCGGTATCGATATATCGATTCACATCCTCATATACACTCTCTCCCCGCCATGTCCGTCCTCCACGGACAAATCCGGACAAATATTTTGAGAATTTTGTGTAAAAAACAACAACTATAAATCATAAATGAATGCGGTTTTCGGCATATTCACAAGCTAAAAACGCAGAATTCAACACAAAAATCACATGCTCAAGTGCTTTGTCGGACTTTTTCGACTGAAGTCATCTTCCGGCCGCCATATTGGAAAGAGTTCTATGCGTAATGATAGAGATTGTATGAATTCTAGCTAAATTCTGGGACTTTAGAAACGAGTTATATCGGAATCTAAGCGATATTTTGCATATAATAGTTCTTTGAACCCGTAAATTTCACCGCTACGTTTTTTCTGACCTCTGAGTAGCTGAGTATATATGTAGTTATGGCTGTTATGTTATCCACGGCCTAGATCGTGGGAGGTGCGTAGTAGATCTGGCGGGAGCAGCGATTCAATGCGGTTCGAATGATATACGCGACAAGGGGCTAATACATCGCCTTGGTGAGATATTGAATTTTTTAAATACGATTCAGTCAAGCGGTGGGAGAATAGTGGCAACGCTGCAGCAGTTTAAGAGTTAAAAGAATGAGAAAAAGTCTTGTCGAATCACGCTCTCGTGATTTGCTAATCTTGTTTCTGTTTAGAAAACAGTTTCACAGGTGTACCGTACTTGATTATTATTAACTAGCTGCGGCATTCGGCGTTGCCCGGGAAGAAATGAATGAAGAGAAAACACCTGCCAGTATCCCCGTCAACTGTCTGTCTTTCTGTGTGTCCGCCCACCAATGCCATCTGTGGTCCTGCTACGCCAACACCTTCAACCTCTCCCGCCTGTATAACGGCAACCGTCATTTGCCTGCCATCTGTAGTCAACCCCCAACACCTCCATCCTCACCCGGCCTGGGGGTGGAGCACAGATGGCAGGCAAATGACGGTTGGCAGGCGGACAGACAGAGAGGCAGACAGAGAGACAGACAGACAGCCTCACAAACGGCTTTATTTTTATGGATAGATATGAAAGTTAAGGTAGTGAATATGACAATATCTAAAGACTTTTATTATTGAAGAGAAAAATTGATCCCTGATACTTACTCGTCTGATACCTACGTATACAAGAACCTTGAGGTTGTATAAGCGGCTTACTCAAAATGAACAAAAATTCATGCTCAATCTCATCTCTTTTTTTCGTTCCTAATTGCACCTTGTAATTACGCCAAAAGTCATATCGGTTACATTATTAGAAATAGGACTACAAGTCAATAGGGGTGAGTCCCACGCCCTTTCCTCCCCCACCCCCCTCCAGAGATCTTAATTAACTAGAAGCCGCTGCTTATAATTCCGTACCAAATGCCGACGGGGCCTCGTTATATTTTAATAAAAGCGTAAGCAGCAGGTAGGGTCTCATTGGGCGTAATGAAGATCTAATCCCGGGACAAAAGGGATGGTGGGAACACAGGCCACAATTCAAAACCGGGAGGGGAGAGCATGGCTAGATTTCTTCACCTCTAGTGCTGCCGATTTATTTCCAGCTCGCTCATTGGTGGAGGAGTACAACATTACAAGGAGCTAGTGGGATCAAGCACCACCAGGGGGTCAGAGTCGATGTTGATCGCCAGGGTTGCATGGCCTCACACTGCAGTATTTGAGAGGGGGGGTCCTTGACGCGATCTTGAGACTATATTATGTGCAATCTCCCCACCCGAATATTTTTCCATCACCCGCTTCCATTTCTGCAGCCCACAAAATATTCATGAAGGAGTGATAAATATGAGTTTGTCGCATACAACGAGGAAGACTCATGTCTGCCATTCTTCAAGTCTTCCTCACAAGAAGCTATTTTGCATGCGCCCGCTGAGCGACTAAAGGATCTGGTGATTCCCGGAGAGCAGTTCGTTTGCGCTCGCTAGTCATTCAATTTTTGTGGGTATGGCGTGAATTCGCCTTAGTAATCATTCGATTTTTTTCGCACCCTGAACACTATTCGTTCTGACAAGAGATTATATTTAAGACATGAGAAGCATGTTGGTCCACATTCTTTAGATTTTTATTGGATATTCACTTTCTTTTGTTTGGAAACATCACTTTTTTTTCTAATTATTTGTTGAGTTATAGTCGAAACCTGGAATGAAAATTATGCGATAAACTTGTTTCGTTAGGCACAACAGTTCCTTTTCTGAAATGATCGTTACGAAAGCAGGTTCAAGGAAAAGTTTTAAATTGGGTTGATACATAACTTGTGTGAATGCGTCTAGTCATAAAATGAAGATCTGTCTAGAATAGAGAACTACATATTGATACAATACAATATTATTTTCTGTTGAATATTATTGACCCAGATTTGACTATCGCCCCCTACAGGGGACCAACAACTATTACAGTATACACATTTTCCAAGTAGGCCTATCCCATAATTATAGGGGGCAAACAAGCATTCCATTCAAACAATGTTGTATCTCAAGTGTGGTGTTTTGACAACTTTTATGTGGTGTTTTGACAACTTTTATGAACTAATAAAAACACCATGTCAAAAATTCAACAAAAAATAATTTAGGCATATTTGGGTTAATCCGTCAGCAACAAATCATCCACATCGAATATTTCATTTGCCCTTTTAAAAACATAATCAGTCACTGAGATGCTAAATACAGGGTGTTCCAAGTTCGTGGGTCACTTTTCTTATCACTATTATTGCCCGAAGTGGTAATTTTTTGTAGCTGCTTGTGCCCCTAATCAGTTGCCCCATTACTCCCAGGTCATCGAATAAAGCAGTCGCTATATAGAATAGGACAACTGATTAGGGGCACAACAAGCTACAAAACAATATTAGTGATAAGAAAAGTGGCCCACGAACTTGGAACACCCTGTATACACCTTATATGCCCAATAGGGGGAGGCGGAGTGGTGCTGCGGTAACGTATGCACCCACGGATGTTAAGGTCCCGGGTTCGATCCCAGCCCGGGGACACCCCCCTTCATCTCGTGCAGAGTTCAGGGTCACCTCTGGCTTCGTCTCGGGTGGTATTTCCACAGACTAAACCACCCGGGGGAGTTCACTAAAATGGCCACAGCGTCAGATGCACTGCACCTTGCACATCCCCTCCTGTCATCCTGCCCGTGGGCCCGGGCTTTAATTAAATAGGCACCATGTACTGCACAACTCAAAATACAATAAAGGTCCATGCGATATACCCCGGAAAGGGTGAAAGCATTACCCACATATTATTATTATTATTATTATTATTATTATTATTATTATTATTATTATTATTATTATTATTATTATTATTTAGGCTGTGCAACCAGTAAACATCGTTTTTCTATGTCACAATAAATCGATAAACCTTGCCTAGGATCAATATGTCTTGAAACCATTTCACTGAACGGCATAAATGAACAAGGGCGAAAGTTCAGCATGATATAAAAATGGTGAGGGTGCAGAATAAATTAATTTTTCATACACACAAGCTAGATATAAAAATTTCCATGCCAACAATAGTGTTTGATATCAAAACAATTGCCATTGATTTTTGATCACTGCGGACTTGGACCCCTGTTGTGTTGGGTCACACTGTTGATATATTCCATCAGAGTATAATGCTATACTGCATGTCAAGCTGAGTATTCACTAGATATTACACGTGTGTTAACATACGAAGGCAAAGAAATGTTGCTGTCACTTATAAAGATGTGATCGTAAAGCTCCTGATTACGAAAGGGTTGGCAACCCTGTACATTGTACCTTTTCAAAATACGCTGACGATGCATATTGCGTGGAGAATGGGGATGGCGCATAATCGAGTACACCCTGGGAAAAGCCACTTGCTTGTGATACGATATTAGAAGCCAGGCCGGGATATTGGTTGCTTGCTGAGAAGAGGCTTCAAGGCAGCCTTGTCGCTCTTTTCCGCCCTATCTTTTTTTTTCTTTTACCTCTGAGGCTTGCTTAAGAAATGTGGGATCTTCCTGTAGCCTGTGAGGACATATTCGCTTTAGAGTGACATATACTGTACAAGGAATGAGCTTATGCGTCCATTATTGGACACATTAGACCACTTTTTAAGTGCCATATCTGTTATCGTTAGTTCGACAGGAATACAAATCACACTATCTTTTATAGTGGCCTGTCGAGTTCAGAAAACTGCCTTTAGCATGACTTGACAACTTTTGTAATAATGGATGCTGCTACTCATACGAGATTTTCTACGAGATAAACACATGCAGGGAAAACAATTCTGGAACACTTTAGCAAATTATGCCGAATGTACTGTACACGAAAGTATCACATTTCAGCACTTGGATATTAACTGATGTGAAATTTTCAAAGAAATACCCTCATGTACTCCGCAAATAAATTCGAGTGAATTTCACCCGAAATCTTCAACCACTCTCGATATAGTAGGCCTAATTATTATATCTTCCAACCTGTGAATGACAAATTAATATCATTGTCATAAGTCTGAATGCCACATGATTGTGTTACAGGCTAGTAACGATTAGGAAAGTATAACTACCGGAACTATCTTGAATAACGTCTCTCCCTTGTACTTATTGGCATCAGTGTGTAGTTTCCGCCTGGCTGCCACAGATTTTCGACCACTCACTGTGGTAGGCGGCAGAAGGCTTTGTAGACGCAATAGTCCCCTTATATTTTCTAAATGAAAACAAAAGTGTTGTGAATGCTTGTTTAAAGATGCAAAAATTATATTGCATAACCAAATATAATATGAATACAGTACATCGTACCTTCCTCAACGTGTTTCATGGATTCTATGATGTCATAACGAAAATCACGGTATGCAGAAATTTTCTGGAGGAGAGTCGGCAGTGCGCGGCAGTGTGACCAAAATGCTAGTCGTGGTGTTTTGTATTTGCATGAGTGTAAACTCCTTGTCAATTTAAAGTAATGAAAAAACAAACTTCTTATAAGTGCACCTGCAAAAGTTATGCTACTCACATTAAAATGGATGAATTACCCTAATCTTACCAAATACCCAGAAAATTCCATCAATCGAGGATATTCTTGGATGGCTTGCTCAATAATTTCTGATCATGCCCTGCATTTGGGCTAAGGTCTCCTTGAGGCCATCTTGATGTATGGAAATTTGTCAAATTAATTATCTTAAACAACTAGGTACAGGTACACAAGTTTTAAAAATATCTGTTCTAATATTCTGCAGTTGATGGGACTGTATCTTAAAGTAGACCTATCTTCCTGGAAAAACCTCACTGCTTCCACAGTAAGTTCAAAATACTCTTCTAGTACTTCTCGGATTTTTTTTCAATTTCATGTATATTCACATGGGGAATGTAAATATTAATACTATATTAATAATAATTCATACCCCGTTATCAGCCTATCGGCTCTTTAGGGGGGAAGTTTTTGTTTTGCCTGGAACTCTTTGCTTGCATTTTACTGCGCTTTTTGGGATAGGATAGGGACGGAAGGAAGCGGCTATGGCCCATTAATTACGGAAACAACTCCGGAATTTTCCTGGAAGGACCGTGGGAAACCACAGAAAACCACGGTCAGAGTTGTCGGCCGCGGCCCGGGATTTGATCCCAGGACCTCCCGATTAGCAGTCGGACACCATATCCCCTACTCCAAACTGCTTCGGTGGGAATGTAAATATTCAGTCAATTGCATGTATTTGAAACCCACATGATATCCGCCATGTCAAGAACGATTTAAATTCATAAATTAATTCACATTGTCACTTAGTCACTGAAACTTTTCCATAAAATAATAACTTCCGCTAATTCCTTGCAGATATTTTTCACAGGTTTAACGTGCAATTTTAGTGAAACGTTAAATATTGGCAGTTAGGAAAGAGTTCACACACATGTATATGCTTAAACTGTTACACGTACTATCGTGTTCTGGCCACTTTATCCTGGTCTTGAAGCAACCCTTCACACACACACTTCCTTAACGTGGGGTCTGTGCGAAGGGTTGCTTCAAGACCAGAATAAAGTGGCCAAAAGTATTTGAACCCGATAGTATAGGCTACATTGAACCGCTATCGAGATCAATTTAACTACAGTAACTCCTGTGAAAACCTGGGGCTTTGAAGTTAATCTCCACCAAAATACGACTCTTATCATTCAGAATTTCAGGTCAACATATAAGTGATGCTCAATGTTGACAAACACGTGGCAGTCCTTGTAAAAATCTCATCACTCCCTTTTCAAAAAGTAAAAGAACCAGCCAGTCTCCTTCCATTTAGGCTATTTATCGCTTACGGAAGGCGCGGTGAAGAAAGCTGTGAACATTCTTGAAGGGACAGGACCGATGATAGTACAGTAGGTAAGTCAATATTTCATGCTGTCACATCAAGTTCAGTGACGTGCAAGATTATGATGCCGTTCGTCGGTTCTCGCCTAGGCCCGCTTCTGCTTGCAGGCTGCTAGGGGGCGCATTCATGCGCTCCGAATTGGATCCACTCCCCCGTCCTCACCCAGCCCCACCCCTAAACCTCCCCTCCTCCCCTCTCCCTTCAACACCCCCCCTCCCCCATTTCCCCACCACCCTCCCAACCAAACCAAGACCGCGTCCTTTAAAATGACGCTCGTTTGTCATGTGGATACAATTATGGAACATCCTCATAAGTCACGGGCCTTATCCTGACAACGTCAGCATTGTTAGGGTAGGTGTGTGGTTGAAGGTGCGGAAAGAAAATGGATGTCGACATGGTTTTCTCGGGATCAAGGTGTCATCCGGAAAGGATTAGTTGTTTTCATATCGAATAGGGAGGGAAGAGCGGTGAGAAAGAGGAGAGGAGGGGGATGCTCCAACAGTGCTTACCAGCAGGGGTGAGGAGAAATGGATCGTATTGTCGAGAATAATATTTTGCATCTTTAATTCGGAAGGAAGGGAGGGAGGTTGTGGATGATCGATTGAGGCTTTCGCCAAGGAGGGAAGCCTATAAAAAGCAGAGCCGATTTGCATCCATCAGACGCCACTGCGTCTGACCGCAAGTAGGGCTTGGCTCATCAGTTTCGGCGCAGAGGATTAGAAAAGGCATGCTGTTGGCCCACACTCAGGGCGCAGGCCAGATGCATCCTAACTATTTGGGACATGCATGCAATGCGTTTATACCATTACTTAAAGGCCTCGTGTTTTCCATTTGCAGCTCACTGGACTAAGCCACTTTTATAGGTCAGAATTGTGTTACAGTACCTAAATTCTGAAAAAAATGCATGTCCTGAATATTGCATACTCTGTGGTTCAGCCATACACGGTCAGGTTTCAAAAGAGCATTTATTTTGTACCGCACTGTACTCACCGATCTGATTGGTGGAGCAGAGGCTCCCCCACCCTCTGCTCCACCAATCAGATTGTTTAGGGTGTCTGGTATGCAGTAGTGAGGGAGAGGTCGCCTAATCCCTGTTTTGAGAAGTTATGTTGTGGGTAATATATATGATTGTAAATCTCCTAACAATAGTTCATTCAGTTATTACTCCCAAACTATAAAATAGGGCAATTTTGTGCGAATTAACTTTCTAGTCATATGAATAGTTAAAAAATTTAATAACTGGAAACTGGTTTCTGAAACGAAGACCTTGGAGTCCCCCTCGTCATTCCCCGCCCCACCTATACCAGCAGTGTTTCTCCTCGAGTCCCAGGAGAGCTATTTCTGCTAGAGGGGAATGGCGAAACTTGGTAAATGGGATTTGAATGAGGTTGACCTCTGACACCAAAGCAACCTGTGTCTTTAGTTCTCTTTTTGTGGGAAGGGAGGGAAGGAGAAGACGAGAATATAAGTTACTGGATTCCAGCGAGGGCTTGAGAGCACATCATCAGCAAATGAGCCATTCATTACTATTATTTATTGCGACACAGCCAAAAACTGTATGATACTGCAGGATTATATGGGCAATTCTGGACGTGATCCACATGTACTTGGAAATAATTTCAGGATTTGCACTACGTAAGATGTTCGCCATGTCAAAAAGGGCAGTATTGAAATCATTTACTCGCTTCTATTTGTCATATTTTCTCACAAATAATAATTTAGGCACATTTACATGCAATTTTAGATAAACGTCAAAAGATTATCGTGCTGTACTAATATTTTTTAAGTAATACCTAAACTGGAAACAGTTCACTGCAAGTAATATTCCCAAGGGGGTATTCACTCGACTGAAAAGTGTACACTGGAGTACCAAATTCAAGGAGTACCACGGAGTAATAAAGAGTGAGGTGCCTGAGGAGTACCAGGGAGTACCACTCCCAGGTGTACACCGGAGTACCGAAGTGATTACCCCCTTGAATATTCCCTTCTGATTTACAGAAGTCCAGACTGACTTTTCTCCGGACTTTTCGTTTAAACCTATAAGGAATCCCAGACTTCCGGCTAAGTATACAACTGACTTTGTAGCCTCCGAGAGAAGCCTGTCACATTTTCAGTTTGTACTACTTATAAACTTGCAGTATTTAATGCCCTTATTTCTACAGTGTTATTCGTCATCACTTGAATTATACATATCAACTGCTATAATCAGTGTACTTGTGCAACAGAGCATGATCATGGTAGTCGACATTTTGCTGGCCCAGTTCTCTAGACTCTCTTAGTATTAACTCTCTAAAGTAGGGCTAACCGTTCTACAGTATGTGCCTCTTACGCAAATCCCCATCATGTTTCAATACGGATTGTAATAATTATTTTTGACATCTTTACATACTTCATGAAAGCTCTTAATAAAGTAGGCCTACAATGTAATTGAAGACCTCGGGGGAAGAACGATCAAGGTACACTTTTTTTGTCAAAAATGAGTTACATATCTCAAATGATACTTTCACTAGTGTAGAATATGATGGATTGGTCGTGGTTGTTGAGTTATGGTCATAGGTCACAATGGAAGGCCCCGAAATTGGGATTTTTAATGGAGCCTTATGGGCCTTGGAAATTTAAAATTGGATTATCTCAGTTTCACCTGAAGTGGAGCTTGATCGTTTTTCTCCCGAGGTCTTCAATTAAGCTCATACAGTACCATTGCAGGGGTGAAACTAAATGCTTCGGGAAGGGAACGTTATTATTATAGTCTGGCTAATTAATATAAAACCTTATAATTTGTTATCAAAACTAAGCAGGCGTGTAAAAAATACTGCACATGACCCAAGGGGATAAAAATAACGCACATCACTTGGTTAGTTTCGAAGGCGTGTGAGGTCGACGCCGGAGGTCGAACTCTGGACTACTCGAACGTTAACATCACCCCTCCCACCTCTACCAAGGTACAGTAGGTTATGGATTATCCCACTGCACTGTATAATGAGATATTATGCACAGTATAATTGTTTTTCATGGTAGTCAGCCCATTCCTGGAATGATCTTAGTGATCTCTGAAGGTGCATTTATGTTGGCCGGACTGAGCCGGAGTGAGTCTGACGCTGCCGGATGGAATTAGACGTTGCCATGTTGAGCTTGAAAGCCTGGCAACATATGACTTAATCTGGTCTCATCCACGTAAAACTAGGACGCGTCCAATTCAACCCAACAACGTTCCATCCAGCACACCAAATCCTAACACAATTTGACCCAGTCAGGTTTATTCCGGCAACTTATGACTTGATCTGGCAACCTCCGACTCAATTAGGCAACGTCCGGCTCAATCTAACAGCATCCGCCTCAGTGCAGCTCAATCCGGATCAGTCGTACTCATTCCATTCCCTACCCCAGGCCTTCAGTCCGGTGTACACTTAAATAGCTAATGGAATCATTCAATCGCATTCGCAGGGTGCCTGCTATGGGTGCTCTGATCCAAAATGGCCTCTGCCAAACTCACAAAAACTGTTGGGAAAATGAAACACCACTCACTTAGCTACGTAATAAGAAGAGAATATTAGTTATTAGCTGAAAGTACCGAAGCAGTTTGGTGGAGTGGCTATATAGGGTCCGACTGCTAATCGGGAGGTCCTGGGTTCGAGCCCCGGGGCCGGCAACTCTAACCGTGGTTTTCTGTGGTTTCCCACGGTCCCTCCAGGAGAATTCCGGGGTTGCTTCCTAAATTAATAGGCCACAGCCGCCTCCTCTATCCCAAAAAGCAAAGTAAAAATGTACGCAAGAGTTCCAGACAAAAAGCAAAGAT
>JYFJ02003455.1:0-10202 GCA_000934665.2 Catajapyx aquilonaris | reverse complement strand
CCCCCCCCCCCCCCCCGCCGAAAAAGGCTGATAACGGGGTAAGATATTATAGATATTAGATATTATATTATTATTATCATCATTATTAGCTGAAAGTAACTGCTACTATTCACGCTTGAGTTGGCAAAATTTTACTGTTTTTCCTATCTTAACTGGTACTATTTAAAATGTTTGGGTGCCTCGCATTACACGTTCGGATGTAGCTTTCGCCGGATATGTGTGCACCAAGTAGCTATACGCCATTTTCGTAATTTCAACTATAGCTAAACACCCTATCGTATTCATAATTTAAATTCCATGTTTGCCACCACTTTTGGTTCAAAGTTAATCAGATGTCTAGTAGTTGAGAGTCAGGTGCGAAATTCCCAAATGAGCCTGTATTATTATATCTGTGCAACTAAAATATGTCATTATGGCGGATATTGAGGGTGGACGATAGTATGAGTAGCGCTAATGTATGTAGCCGCATCCCGCTATAGTTTAGGTGTAAAATACACACAACCAAACACTGGGATGTTTCGTGTTGAACGGTCATTCATTGCCGCAATTCTTCGCTGAAAAGAGTTTCGTGTGGTGAACATGACGTTGAATGAACCCCGTTATGGCTGTTCCTATTGACACAGACCCGCTCGTCGAGACACGGATACTTCTGTTTCATGGTCAAAAATCCCCATTTTCCATCGTAATGACTTGTTGCGGTGTGTGACTTCATTACACCAGCGCCCAATAATGGCTGGAGATAGGCTTGTTGCAGCGTGTAGAGTGGTGAATAGGGCGTGGTAGGGGGTGGGTGAATGAACTGTCTCACCAAATGGCAAATTCTGCTGCCTGTTTTGCAATTGCAGTGTTCAAATCACCTTAAGAATTTACATGTAAGGTGTTGCTGCAAGACGCGATTTGAGTTGGCAACAGTGCTTCGTTGCCAGTGTGGCCATCAGGGGGCGTGAGGTATACATTCGTAATCTTACTGTCCCTTCGTTGTCCGCAATATATAGGCCTCCCCACTGTAGTTTCTAGCATTTTGGGGGGGATGGTCTCTCGGGATGGCAGGCAAGCAAAAGGAGATACTCATTAAGATAAAGCCTGCCGCTTCTGGTCATTAGACTAACTCGAAAGTCGTAAGCGGACTTTATTATATTTGAATGAGTTACCCCTACTGACCACTTCGACGTATTTTTCCTCCCTTCCTTCCATAGCAGACATTGTTGGCCAGAAGTGTGAGGTGGGGATGGGGACAGTTTCCGCTGGCCCAAATACTAGCTTATTTTCCCTGGTGAATTAGACCATTTTCACCCTATCTGAGCTCAGGGACCATCAGGCAAAAAGGGTGTGAGGAGACAATGCATTCCCACGTCGACAACTCGCTCGTTATGACCCTTGATTTCACCTTCCAATGCAACCGCATCCACTGGTGCAGCTGATGTTGATAAGAACTCTACCCACCCCTATGAAGCTTCTAAAGGATATGGATGGAAGGCATGAGTGTGGCTAAAATTACACGACTATACACTATATTATAGAGTATTTCCACATGAAAATGTGTAAGAAGTCTTTTATGCACAGCTGGTAATGTACACAATTTGATAGGTTGCACAAAATGAAATGTATGTTGTAAAACTTTTAACAAACTGTAATAAACAGACATACCACTGTAAACAGCATTTTGACCCAGCCAAAGGCCAGCGGGGACACTATTATCCATCATACAATCCTCTGGAATGCAGTCCTGAGACATTTCCCCATTAATCATATTTCTTGGCATCCATTCTCTCCACTTCTAACAGAATATCCCACTTTCCTATACAAAAGGAAGGGTCACTTGCACCCTCACCAGCACTTGCTCTTCCTTCAATTGGATGTGACTGGCATGGTCACGGGCGACCTGTTTCCTTCAGCCCACACTGAGGGGGGCCAGGGGGTATGAACGGCTGCTATTGATAATAGAGGGGTCAAATGACATTAGTCTTCTATCGCCCCAACTGTCAAGCGGATGCCTCCAATATTTTTTTGCAGTGTTAAACAATGCAGGTATAATGGAGCACATGTTATTGAAACAAAAAGTGCGCCTGGAATTTCTGTTAAGTAATTTGGCAATGAAGTGACAACCAATAAAAGCGGCAACTTCATTAGTTTATCGTGTTATTTAAATTTTCAGATATTATGGTCCATACCTAGTCATATAACACAACAAATGTGTACAGTCCTTTAAAGTTTAAACGAAGAACGATCTGACGTCACACCGGCCGTGTTTTCTAAGCATGCGCAGTAAATGCTTGCAGAGCCATGAGGGGAAGTGATAGGTGGGAAGAGGCGGGGCTGAACTTGACGTCAGATCGTTTTTTCGTTTAATGGACTGTAGTGTAGTAAAATTGAAAATATGGCTATTTTGGTCCCATCTTACAACACTACACAGGTGCTGCCATCTGTTTGCCACTAATTGCAGCGGATTTAAAAGAACTTCGTGTTACCGAATTTACACGTTGTAACCAACAAGTCGACATTGGGTAGAAAGCGTCTCGTGTCATACTTAATACGATGTCAAAGTCCAATTACCCAGCGAGGACAGACTAGCAACACTTTGAGGCAAGAGCTGCAAGTTTGAATAGTGTAGAAACGGGCTGTGTCAGCTCAGAAGGCAACTAGAGGGCAAACATCTAAGTCAACTTTTGAGACGACTACAAAATGAGAGTCCATCTTCCACAGCCCTCCCCATTTCAAAGAGAACAAGTGACAGGCGGCTAGCCTCTGATCATCTTCATTCTCTGACGCTTTCGCATTCTCGGCGCTGCAGGCTCGGAAAACAAGGCTTGGAGTTAACAAGGCAGCAGTGCGAGAGGCAAATGTAGAAACCTTGTTCGCTGCCCTAATCTCATTTCGTAACTAAGTTTGAAGTAGGGAATCCTTTCGTTTCGTCTCCTGCTGCTGCTGCCTCCCCTGCCTGATTCCAGTGATAAAATCTTTGGAATTTCGGTCAGACCGCATCCGGATTCAACTGCGGCTTCTTCAAGCCACAATCAGGAATCTTCTCGAAGACAGGTGTTCGTACGATATGTTGCAGAATAAATCCCAAAACCTATATACACACCGCTCTATACAGTCTGCGCTTCGAATTCCAAACTTTGGGCTTGTGTGTTTTGCCCATTTTAAAGTCGGTGTAGGTCGAAAACGTCAACCTTTTTTCTTCTCATAGTGCTTGTCTTTAACACTCTTTGAGCCTGTTGTAGAAAAGCGAATTTGGGAAACGATTGGATTTTAACAGCCCTTTTTAACATCATCTGAGATTTTCTTCTTAATGTGACCTAGCGGCTGGTTGTATGAACACATTGCAACTTAGAGCATGGATAAATTAATCTACTCGGCCTAATGTAAGCAGAAAACGTTTTCACATTGCATTATACGACATAATTGTACATTTCCTCCTTCATCTGAATTCATAGTTTGACGCGATAGTGTTTCAGAATAGGCTAATTAATTTTTTGCCTACGTCGACAAATGCATGGTTACAAAAGACCTGATCCATTCATTAAACCAAGTTGGTTCTAGTGGATTTTGCCAGTCATTACCCCTCACTGATACAACCATATCTGTACTATTGGCCAAAATAACATGGAATGTAATAATTTATGTAACATTAATTGAAACCAACAATGGCCAATATGAAGTCAAAATGGTCCATCAGGCAAATTATCTGATTATTTTAAGATTTGTTGGCGCGTTTTCACTATACCGACTCCGCAATTACTTGCAAATATAAAATTATCATATGCACTTCATGTAATTAAAATGAGTCGTAATTAAGGAATATTAAATTTTACCAAGTCTTAAGCTTTGTGATGCAGCTTCTTCCTGGCCCATAGTTGCATAGAATCGGATTTTCTTGGTTGGCCAACCAACTTCGGACGGCACCTAAAGTACGGTAGTTCTTCCCCGCCCGAGTAATTGCAAAGCTTAGGGAGGAAGACCAAAGACATCGAAAGGGTCTATTGGCTCTCGTGGAATTCGACGTCCCACTGCAATTTGCCTAGAGATGAAAGCTGATCGGGAAATCCTACTGCTATCTGGGAATCTGATCGCTGCGGCAACCAAAAGCGTGGCCTTTATACTAACTTAATGAAACCCTTTCACTGCTAGGACGTTCCTAGGTTTTTTTATCTATCTAGAACCTTTAATCACTCAGATCTGACATTTCACACTTGTATTTATTTTTTTGGGTTGGACTTCCAGACAAACCTAATTGATTTTTGATTTTGCAGACGGGACCACCCACGTAGAGCTTATAAGGCAACCTTTTTTTTTGTAGTATCCGGCAGTACCTTCCTCTCATCGCTTGTCCGTCATGTGTCAGCCGAATCCCGCCTGATAATCACTAACTGCTCCTTCAATGAGCTGGTATAGCTTCAAATGAGGGTTAAGATCACGACCTGGACATCATCCCACCATAAATTAGCGGTGAGAAGAGCATTAATTACAGGTTTTAATGTTAGTTTACAAAGGAAATTTAGCCAGAGGGTTTGTACATTGTGCAAATGTATCCAGAAATGCTTTTGGTCGATGCATGGGAAGACGCCTTTCAACTGCGATCTGCGATGTAAAATCGCAAGGTAAAAACCCATAAGTGGTACCTTGCAAGATTTTTTTGTCATATCGGCTTATGGCAAAAAGTCACGTGATATAAGGCCATTAATGTCATATTTATAATAAGAGGGGGGATGTAATTTAAGATTTTAAAATAATATTCTTAATTATAGTATCTTGTGCACTTTGTGGTGTGCAAAAAAATTGTGGATCCTCAGAAATTTTTAAAATGATTTATTCATGGCGTCGTCGTCCCTTGGTTGTTACTTGGTACACTGCTAGGTCTAGACTCTAAAGAGAGAGAAGATGGTGGGGTTGGCTAGCGAAGGGCTTAGTGGAGGTGATGGATAAACAGGACAAGGGAGCTTGAGCTGTTCCGACAAGAAATTGAGAATTACCTTGTGGGCATGCGGTAAACGGATGTGCTAGCACGTAGGGCAGTTGTGAAGCAACATTTACTGCTGTTATACATTCGCACTTAAGCCTAACACTCAGGCAGCTCTAAACGGACGCTCATCATAGTATCTATAGAGCCAGCAATCAATGAGCTGAGTGACAGTTACGTGTAACAGTGGCACAGAAGGACAATACCATTTTCATTGCTTTCTATTATTCTTGCTAAAACAATAAGATAGCATGACAATAGTTGCTACCGTAGTTACTTTAGTATTAATAAATTGTAGATTTATTGTTGGCTAAACGATCGTGTAGTGTAGTATACTTACTCCAAGTTGAGATTGAAAGACAGCGAATAATGCAGCAAACAAATGTGTTTACTTTGCAGAATCACAGCCAGAGACAACGGATGAAACCAAAAGACTTTTAAGTGCAATTCGATAGTGGAAAAAGAATTATTCTTTGAAACCAACTGAAATATATTTGTGACACAAAACTAAATGAAGCGTCTTGAAAAATGAAAAGAAAAAAACAATTCTGCCTGAAAATATTATGAGTTAGAAAATAACTTGGGAGAGCATTCCTCATGTCAGCGGTAACGAACTGAACCTAATGCAGTTCTCTTTTTAATGCATGCACAGCGCTCTGATTAATTAAAGCCACATGACGCGTTTAAGTATCATCAATTCTGGAAGGCTTATCAAATGAAATGTAAAAATAATTGGGAGAAGATGAAGGCTATCATAAACATTAGAGGAACTGATTTTAGAATATGATGTTTCACAACAAAAGAATGTCAAGGATGCTAAAAGATATTCTGGTAATTATATATTAAATATAAGTTATTTATATAATTTTGTGCACATTTCATGTTTGACGGTAACCTGGGGAACCACTACTCCAAGGCCACTACTCGACATCCATGCACGCATCCATGATAACCATGGCGCTGTTGACACACATTGTTGCTGACACTCGATCGTTGTTAATTCCATTTCTGCCTGAACAGAGAGAGGAGCTGTACGTCGTCCTGTGATTTTATAATAGGGCAGCCGCTCATAAAGGTCAGTTATTCATGCATATTATAAATTATTCTCAATATGTTCGTGGCATGGCTCTGTCACAGTTATTTCGTCCAAGTCCGAAAGGTCATCTCCTTAAGACGTTGGGTGTGTTCTATGCTGAGTGGAACAAAGTGGAGGTCCACAGTTTGATATTCGCCCGACTTGAATTTGTACTAGTGGAAAAGTGTGACATTGCGATGCTTGGTCACATGTACTTTTCGAACTTGCTTGATCCATGTTGTCATGTAATCAACTGGTGGTCTACAAATTGTTGAGAACCTAAAGTAACGGTCGGGCCTTTCAAACTCTCAGGAATCTAATGGAGGGTGCCTCGACCCTTGAGATTGGAATGGAGCTTGGAGACGGCAGTGGGGACGTTACCATCGAAGAGAAGGAGACTGTGGTACCACCAGAGGAACACATGGACGTCGGAGGAGGTGACGCACCAACTAGTTCAAAAGTGGAGTTGTCCGCCCTGGCACCCTGCTTCTACCCTAGGGAATACAACCAGAGTGTCCAGACACCTATCGAACCAGTGATGTACTACATGTACGGAGATCCGCTGCCTACTGTGAACCGGTATCTCCCTCCAGATGAGCTTCAGGGGGCCATGCCTCTCCTGGGTGCCGGGTGGAACATGTGGGTCATCCGTACCTACTCACAGAAGAGGAAGAGGTGGGGACACAAACTAGCTCCCCTGATACTCCTGAAGTCTCTTCCTGCCTTCATACGGTAAGCACCTCGATGAACCAAAGCCGGTTAACAATTGTTAACAATGGTACACCACCCATAGGGTGTGGGAGGATACAGATGACCCTGGTCCACTGAACTACTGGGGGTACGACTACGCTTGCTTCAGAGACGGAGTCAAGCCTATTTGGGAGTCAGACGATAACAAGTACGGAGGTCACTTTAGGATCCCGCTGGGGAAGAACGCCCCTCGGGACATGATCAGGGACAAGTGGATGCAGACTGTAAGTCAGCGTTTTTGGCGAGAATTCGACGGAAATTCATGGGGAATATTTCATGTTGCAGCTGTTGTGCATCGTCGGTTCGGGTTTCCAGTTGTACGGCGTCCAGGTGACTGGGGCCGTCGC
Organism: Catajapyx aquilonaris; assembly: GCA_000934665.2. Lineage (NCBI taxonomy): Eukaryota > Metazoa > Arthropoda > Diplura > Dicellurata > Japygidae > Catajapyx > Catajapyx aquilonaris. Next base: position 3,070 of record JYFJ02003455.1, on the reverse strand, counting down.
GGGTTGCAGGGCTTGGGGCAACAGGATCGAGGTGTGGACCGAAGACTCAGATCAGGAAGTTGCAATCCGTTCCATCGGGTTAGTTTTTTGTTCGACTTTTAAAATTAATTTAATAGTGATTCAGCGTTAGAATCTCTATGGCTCATCTGAACAGCTTCCCCCCAATTTCAGTACCAAGTTGAAGGCCATATGGGACATCTCCTACCAGATCTTCTACTTTTGCCACGCTGACATATTCGATTGCGGTCAGCAGGAGGCGATGAAGAACCCTCGTTACCGGATATGATTTGACCATTGCCACGAACCTCTCCCATCCTGTTTTTTTTGGCAATCAAAATTTCTTGTATTGTTATTCGAGGACATATTTTGACTGCAAACCTGCAGATTTTTTTTTTCTCCTTCTTCCCGATGTTTGCGTGGGTTCGTGCAGTAAAAATATGTTATCTATACGTTTCCTGTTTGAACGATTTTTTAGTTCTTTACAAGTTGGCTGCCGTTCCATTGAAGTTTGTCTGTGCCTCAGTGGTCATCTCCACCTGAGGATGAGCCAGACGTCAAGGGGACAGGTCAAGGCAGGCCTAGGACATTGGCGTCGGAACCGATGGTGATTGGTACTGCTTAAATAAGGCTCCATCCCCTGCGAGCCACCTTTTCCTCTTCTGCCAAACTAAAATGGCCGTACTTTCTGTACTCATGATGATGGCTGACTAAATAATAAAGATGAATGTTTTTTTCGAAAGCAATTTTATAATGGGATAAAAATAAATAAATTATGGCAGTGCAATAATGCTGATCTGGTGTGTCCCCCCTCTGTGCTTCCATTATCTGGAGGGTTTAGTCCATGGCACTCACATCAACTGCTTTAATATATTAATAATACTATGTCAGTATGTGTATTACAAAACGAGTGTGTGAACCCTTCATAGCCACGTACGTAATTGTAGCATACTCGTCTACATACTGGCAGGGCGTACATTATGTGAAAATGTGAAGCTTATTTTTACAATTTACAGATTGTATGATATGCAAATATTTAGCGCTGCAGCTTCAGTCTTTTAAAATATTGCATTTACTTATATGTACTAATTTAAATATTTTACTACTTCCGCAATTGTTGTCAACTCTTATGTTAATGCAAAGCATGGAAGTGTATGGTTCAAGACTGGCAAAACCTATGCAAAAATGTAGTGTCCTTTTTGGTTTATTCAGTGGTTGTGACTTCTGCACAATCTCTATACACCTGTACGTAGTTTTCGTTTTTGATGTGATATCGTGTGTCAAGCACTGGATTTGTCGTTGGCATCATGCAAATATTTTTTGGGGCAGCAGGCAAAACGAAACTGACGTATGAAGCAGTTGCTTGATCTGTCAATTCTTGCATGCCAACAGAATAACTTGATGTAAAACGATCATTTTAAATATTCAAGGGTGGCTCTGCTTATTGTAAATTCTTTATTGTTGGTGTCGCTGGGTGGTTCTTCCAGAAATTATATACAAGTGTTTCAGATGATATCTGTTTTCTTATCGATATGACAACGTCTTCAGGCTGATACAGTAGCAGGCGCAGGATTTTTCTGTCGAGTTACCTTTGTGGCCCTGCACAGTTCCAGTCAGACTTAGGTCTATCCTAGGATCTACTTGGAAGATCTGATAACTAGACGCTACAAATTGAATTAGTGCATTCCATAGTCTCTAATGTTATTAATAAGCCTCAAGTTGTCTGATGATAAGACCTTGGGTGGTGTGTTTGGTTGTTATACAGGAATCTCTCTGGTTGTTTTCCTGAAGATTGTCATCATATGGTGGTTGTGGTGTTTTAACATATTCAACTGCAGGGAGAGGTTTGAATGGATAACGCTTCCTTTTGAATCAGTGGAATGTTTCGGTGTAGCTGTAAAACGAATGGACTTCATCTTGTAAGTACTATATGGACCACCTCAAGGACTAAGGAATTTATGGCTCATTCCTACAAAGCACCCAGACCTGTTGAAGGGTGCAAGATCACGTTCATTCGTGTTTGAACTTCTAAAACCGTTAACGTGGTCCCCTTTTGCGTAATGAAAGATATGTGTTGCATTGTCGTTAAACACACGACTAGGAAAACCCTCGCTCCGCTCGCCTTTTCCTAGGGCGCAGGCCTAGAAAACCACTCGCTTCGCTCGCTGTTTTCTAGGCCTGCAGCCTGCGGTGTAGGCCATGTTCTTAATGATGCTCACCCAACAATTATCCTCATCATACTCCCCTCCCCCCGACCTCCCCCCTCCTTATATTAAACCTTTGACGGCTAATACATCATAATATTACGATGTCCTGATGGTTTGTGAATTTAGCCCTCGAGGATGTGCATAGAGAAGGCGAACTTTTCAGTGCCAAACCCGGTTCAATATGCTCCTGCCATCTCTTGGATTGTGACTCAACTACCATGGCAACTCCAGATCCCCCCCTCCCCCCTGTTCCCGCCAAGTTGAGTCGTATATGCCAAGGTCACGTTGCTCCCACGTGATCGTTTATGTAAACATGTTCCCTCAGTACAGGGTGCCCCGTAAAGTATGGACTCTTGGGAGTTTTTTTTTTTCAAAGTTACCCCGTGATATGGCGGAGCCTTTTTAGGGGAGTGGAATACCACCATTTCACTCCATTTTTCTAGATTTTAACTTCAATATCCGGTGCAAGGAGTCAAGGATGTAGGGGAGGGAGGGGTAGGGATTTTTGGGGAGGGAACACAGGTGCAAGTGCAAGATCTGTAAAGGGGTTATGTGCTGTTCCCCAGGAGGTTAGGTTGCCAGACACCTCCTTGGTGCAGGTCAGAGACCCTCCTGACGCAGGTGAAAGGAAAGTTCCCCAGGCGGGGATCGAACCTGGGGCCTTTCACTCAGCAAGCCGAGACGTTACCATCTCGGCCATCTACACCTCCCCGACCCTTGGGAGTTTATCATAGTACAGTGTTGTGGTAATATTATGTAACCATAAGAACATGTACTATTGACCGCAAAAGTAATGTCGCGACTGTTTATGTCCTTTTGTGTTTATGTGTTGGTAATCCTGGGCGCTGCCAGGTTACGGACATGTT
>KZ538899.1:26960-41583 GCA_000934665.2 Catajapyx aquilonaris | reverse complement strand
AGCAGGAACCATGATACCATATCCTTGACCATATCCTTGACACTAATTATTATCTAAACACAATGCTAATCATGAGAACATTATTAGCTATTTTTTTAAAAAATTTATTACTTATACACCCTTCGGGGTTGGAGCGAGTCGATGAGAACAACATACGTACTACTGTAGTACTGTGTGGGTTGGTTAGCTTACTCTATGGGGTTGGTAAGATATCGGCGACCATTTGTAACAGTTGCGCACCGCACTCTCTCATTGGCTGCTTGGCACATGTTGCGTTATGAAGTAGCCGGTATGGGTCACATATTGCGTTTTGAAGCAACACTCCATTTTCCAGCCCTTATAACACGGTAGATATTGCATTTAGAAATGCCACAATCTAACACACACGTAGACCCGAGCCTCAAGGACGTGCTACCTCCTATAACTCGATTTTGAAAATTTTGGCGTTTGTTGCGTTTTGATTGGTCACTCCACATATGATGGCACAAGATTTGAAAAGGGGGATCGTCAATCATGGACTTCAGTTGCCAATCGTTTTAAACAGTTGAAAGGACATCAAATGAACAGTCTATAACCCGATATGCCTTACGTCGGCGGGTAGGTCTGTTTGGAATAGCCAATAGCACAGGAAGCACACCGAGAAATCAACAGACGCACTTTGGCAGATTTTAAGAGACTTGTAGGCCCTCATATGCCACCATTCATGACATTACATTACTGCAGTTGCCTTGGAACACAAGAGAGCTGTTAATCCAAACACATTTTTCAAAGCATCACCATCATGGGTGATCAAGTTCAAAGCACGGAACAATATTGTATCTAGAATCAAATTATTATTGCTTCGAGCATGATATCATTAATGTTCACAATTGCTTATCATAAAGGTTGTAAAAACTGTAAATAAATAGATGATAGATATGCTATTTTCTATACCATAACTAGTTATCCTGAGAAATACCACCACCACCTCAGCTGCTATAGGAAACTTTAAAAGCCATTATCTCGTAAACTCTTGTATGTCAGCCGCAACAGACTTCACTTTTCGCATCAACCATGTGGTTTCTTGCCCTATGCCAAGTGTCATAGGGCAACTCAACTTACAGCAAGTACCGTTCCCTTGTTAGAGTCAGAACAAGAAGAAAAGGGAAACACATCTGCATGTGTCAAATGACTACCCCCAAGAAAGCAAAGTATGCAAAATGTTAATTCTCTACATGCTGCTGACAACTCGTCAAAAAGGTCATACGTCTACTCCAGTGGGGAAAAAAAGCTTAAAATGGATGGTCATCAATATACAGGGTGTTTCAACTTTTTTGTCCGAACAGTTATCGGAAAATTGCACGTAGCTGCTACTTTGTAAGCAGTGACTTGCAACCGGTGATTTGTAGGAGGAATGGGGAATTGAGAAAAAGAGGGTCGCACATCCCATGGCATGTGTGACCTTCTTTTTTCCAGGCTTGACCCTCAATTTTCAGCAGGCAGCACGTATGCCACTTCAACCTACGATTCGCAGGGAATATTCCCCGTTCCTCCGAAAAATCACCGTTTGCAAGTCACTGCTTACAAAGTAACAGCTACGTGCAATTTTCCGATAACTGTTCGGGCAAAATACAGGGTGGACGGAAAGTTTTGGACCCCCCCCCCCCCCCCCAGGTTTTTTAACCCTACTTTTCACAGCGTCTTTTCACATCTTTTAAAAGTCCACAAGCAGTTCTAATGTACACTATCTTTTGAAGCATAATCTTGAGAACATCTGAGCACCTTCGCTCTCGCAATTCCATTAATAACTTCGCCTCTGTGACTCATCTAAACATCCTATCTGTTTTGCGTTTATTTTGCTTGTTGCCTTGGAGGACCCCTGGTCATATTCCGCGCCAGATAAGGTTATTATGACCCTTTTCCATGAGTTCCCCTTCATGCAAATGTTGTGAACTCACTCCTGACCTTATTTTTCGCATTGGTCCATAACCTGGTCCAATAAATATTTGAAAAGGAATGCATGAAATGGCGGACCCTGACGCATTACTTTCGAATTCTCACATTGGTACCATCACATTTGTCTCCATTTTTACTTTAAAATAATTTTTTGGTGCGAAAGGACGTGAACGAAAGGATGTGTCATGTTGATTAATTTACCAAGGTAGGACTGTTTACTGTCCTTTCCCACACAAAAATTATTTTAAAATAAAAATGGAGACAAATGTGATGGTACCAATTCGAAAGTAATGCATCCGGGTCCGCCATTCCATGCATGTAGTCACCTCATTTGGAGGACCATAACTAGGAGTAGGTCAGGTCAAATCTTATATTTGATATGCGTATTCGGAAGGTATGCTCAAAATGGAAAAATCCAAAGACTTTAAATCCAAGATGACGGCCAATTTTTGATTTTGATATTGATCAATAATAATCGACCTCTACTATTTCTTTTGAATGGCACTTAAAATGATCAGGGTAATGTTTACTTGAGATTTCCGCAAAATCTGGAGAACCCTTTTTTGATAATAATTGCCAAGTACGTATAAAAACATTTTAGTTGCGAGACCGTAAATGTAGTCACCTCAATTATCAATAAAATTCTCCGAAGCGGCAGAAGAAGGAATCTTGCTCGCCCGACTTGTAAGTATGCTTATCTTCGATTCCTTCTTCTGCCGCTTCGGAAAATGTCGCTGTCGGTTGCCTCGATATATGACCAAAACTGTACAGTATTGGACATTGATCGTGGCATTCTAGCAACTGGTGGCTAGCGACATTTTCGGGAGCGTCAGAAGAAGGAATCGAAGATAAGGACAGTGCAAGCAGGGCGAGCAAGATTCCTTCTTCTGGCGCTTCAGAATATGTCGCTAGCAATATGCCTCAATTAATGACCAATACTGTACTGTATATGCGACGAGAAGGGCAGGGAAGGAAGCTGCTGTGGCTATTCTCAAAGTAAGCCATCCTGGAATAAATAATGTTAGCAAGTAAGATAAATAATCTGTACCATACACCTTGGCATACACATTCTGCTTGCTTTACTAAGGATGCAAATGGTACTTCATAGTGTGTACTAAAAAGCTAACAGTAGGCTACTACGTACAAATCAGAGATGCAGAGCTGAGATGTTGAGGGCCAAAGTTCTGAAAACGTGAAATTTTTTCAAGTTTCAAATGACCACATGCAGGAGGCTCTAGGAACCTGAAATAATGTTAATTTATTATAATTATATACAGTGCAATATGAGTCTTACAGATTGTTATCTACCTTATTTGCCAACATTCCTACTACTACTATTACCATTCCTACTACTCCATTCCTAATTACTACTACTACTAGTCTACCAGTCTATGATGATGGGGGTGGCAGCGGGGTTTAGGAAACAACTCCGGAATTCTCCTGGAGGAACCGTGGGAAACCACAGAAAACCACGGTTAGAGTTGCCGGCACCGGGATTCGAACCCAGGACCTCCCGATTAGCAGTCGGATACCATATCCCCTACGTCACCACTGCTTCGGTAGTACCCCCCAAATTGTGTTCGCGTACCCCCAGAGGTACACGTACCGCAGTTTCAAAACCACTGCTTTACAGGCTATGAAAATATTAAAAGTAGCTAATATTAGGTCGAGTGGGTGAATCATCTTCAACTACAGTAGGATGGTCTAGCGACTCTAGCCATACGTAGTTGCTTTGGCTTCTTCTTAATAAACCTAAACCATCTAACGCAGTGGTTCCCAACCTGTGGGTCGCGACCCCTACCCCAAGGGAATTGCGAAGTCTTTTCCGGGAAGTCGCGCGTGGCGGCGGTTATTTTTATAAATTTAAAAACAAATAAAATTTAAAAACAAATAAAATAAACATAGGAAATTTCACCATGAAGGTTTTTTCAACGCCTACTAACACTGGGNGGGGGGGGGGGGGGGGTTGAAGGTTACATGACTATCATAAAAGGTGGTCGCGACCCGAAAAAAGGTTGGGAATCACTGATCTACCGGGTTCAACCATTGACCTCTGGTGACGTCAGTCTAAAAGAGTTACTGGCAAAGTTTTAAGCTCTGAAATTCATTGCAATAATTTAGAGACTGAATCGATGCTTTTATTTAACCCAATACTAGCAGATGACTGTTATTGTGACTAACCGAGATAGAAGTAACTGTTCGAGAGTAATTGCTTAAAAATAAGTAGCATAGTACCAAATAATCTCCAACCTCCACGGACATTTGGGATGAAACAAACAGTATGATACGTATTTTTATTAAAGTGGTATTTTCAGTTAGTGAAATTTTCTTTATATAGGGCACTAACTTGGGTGCTCGTGACGACCTCAATTTTTTGATGTTGCGAGTGGCTTCTCCGTACAGCTTGCATTCACAAAAATAGCTCCCGATTTGTACAGTAATTATAGCCGTTTTCACACGGGTCTCCGAGTGGATGGGTTCACAAAAGCTTAGTGAGGTTCTCAGTAAGACGATGATGAAAGGAAACGCAACGGACGTTTTCAGGAAACTTGCTGGAAATTATTTGAGGTCGGGAAATGCCGCAGAGGAAACTACGCAATTGTTTACTTTCGCGTGTTCAGCTTGATTAATGCCCGACTCGCGGTTTTCTTCCTAGTACAAAGGGCCTCAATTACTTACGAGGGGTGAGTGTACTTATCCACTCCAAACGAGGACGAGCTAGTGCTGTACACAACCATTAAAAGTTATAGTCTTGTATATTTCAAAGCCCGAGCATGCTACACCATGGATCCTCTGCTCCCATATTTACAGCTACCGCACTAACAATGGCCAGACTTTTATTTTAATGGTATTAATTAGATCAAACTCTTTTAATTTTATGCTCACTGATTTTTTCAAGTCATTCAAAGTAATGTAAATGGTGTGAGTTCTGAAGTAGACTACAGACAAGGCTATTCTGGAGTCCGAGCTGGTTGGATGATAATACTTCTCTCTCACCGGACGGCTTTTCCTCGCCAACATCATTCGCGTCCCTCTTTCAAAAAAATATATGGAGTAGGGTACACAAAATAATTTCTAGTAGTTTTCCGGACAAAGCACCTTCCGCCAGGAACATGCAAAAAAGGAGTCCCTAATTCTGCGAACGTGTTGCGCAGGAAAGGCAGGAAGACGTTCTTTGTAAATTGTGTGAAGCAGGTGGCAGACGAAATACGAAGCTCCCTGCTGACTTTCATATTTGAAAACAAAGTCCGCAATGCAATATTACTAGGGCGCAGAGTATTCTATACATCCGGATGTAAAGGCTACTGTGATGTGGCTTTAAATATAATATGTTCGCATGAAAATAATTATATTGGGTTCTGTTTGTCGTTTACGTGCCCGTATCTATTTTAAACATAATATAGTGGGATTTAAGTATAGTGATTATAACTACGAGGTATTTTTGGTTGACCGATACTTTACCGAAGGAGGGAGGCAAATAGGTGTAGTACCGGTTAACCCACAACTTTAAACCTGTAGGAGATTATCCTGAGTTCGATCCGAGACTATGGTGTAGTATTTTCTCATGTGGAAAATATTTAAACGGAGTTTTTCCGTATTAGAGTGGCTTTTATCGGAATGGGGAACTAGCCTTGGTCTGGGATTTGGGATTTTTGTTCATAACTAGCTAGCCCATGCCTGTAAACATACATTCCATCACTCTGTTGCATCAAAATGACATTACTGGATAAATTACGGCACATTTAAAAGTGCCTTCAAAATTGGCGGGAAAAACGGGGCTGCCGGGTGGTGCCAATCGAAAGGGTACACTGAAATGCCTGGTTGACTGCGAGGTATGAGGAATTTGATTTAGAATTAACCGCGGACACGACGGAAAGCATCCGCAAGGCGACTGTAGGCCATCGAGGCGGAGAAAGGTGGCCTTCATGTGCCGAATTCGGGTGGCAGATAATTCCTACCAGTTGGCACCACTGTCAGCCCCGAAGTGGTTTGAGCGGCCTGGAATAAATACGCGCCCCGGCCGCTATCTTGCTCACGGAATAGGACGGTTGCTAACAACAACAAATTATTTTACGACCCTGCCGGGGCGCATTCTATAACATAATTTTTGCGTTCATTTCACTTCGCGTGACGTCAACATTTTCGAGGGAAACAGTGACGTCACCATTTCCCTACGAAAAAACGCCAATATCTCCGGAACTGAAACGGATATCGTAAAACGGAATACGCCAAAAAAAATCCAAAAAATATGGGCGAATTTATTATGTAGTTTCCAAAATGAAGGCTAGTTCCCCATTCTCCCGTTTTCTCCCAAATGTCCACAAACCTTTTAAAAACTTTGATTCGCTGCCTGTGTCTCACGGCCTTAAGTCGCGTTTACATGTGAACGATTTGACGGGCGAAGTCTTCGCCGAGCTACAACATCGCTGAGTAACCGGAGTAACCAATATTGTTTGAGGTGAAAGTAACAATCGATTTTCTCCTCAAACAATACTGGTTACTGATTACTCAGCAATGTTACCGGTCGGCGAAGATTTCGCTCGTCAAATCGCTCACATGTAAACGCGGCTTTAGTAGACTCGTATCGCCCAAATGAACTAAATCAATCTTCACCAAAGAGCAGTGATGTAGACTACTTTCTTATTCAAAACTACCATAAAGCCCTCATTTATTATCCAGCTTCCTCTCCTAAGTTCTTAAAAGTCAAGCATTTTTTAAGTTATTGTATAGACGGAGTATTATTTTAGAACAATCGGTGATTTCCAGATCTTCATTAAGAGCTGCTCTGCTCAACCACTGCACTACAGCATAATGCTTTAAATGAAAATAAACCGGCCCTTCAAAATCTTGGAAGCACTTACCATGATTGTCATGCCAAATGAGTTGGCTTTCTGAAATATCGCATTCATTAGCTTCCCAAACTGAAGTTTTCAAGTACTACCCTGAATAGCCAAAGTAGTAAAAACCGCAGTGAAGTTATTTTTTTTAAGTAGGCGGAATAATCATCGTAGTGAATCTAATTTAACAAATAATACTTCCAGGAAAATTCTGCCATTCCCGTGTCTTGGTTTCTCGAGTCTAGTTACTGTCATTCCTAAATAGATGTCTAGCGTCTTAGGTGTCTTGTGAGTCCTCGGTCTGTGTGTGTCAGAGAGAGAGGGGGGGGGGAGGAGGGGGAGGGAGGAGGAAAGAAATTGCTAGAAAATAGGAATTTGGGGTTGGTCTCAACAGTTCCATTTCATCTAGACTCGTCACCCGGATCCTTAATCGATGCGAGTTTGGAGTTAGTTCGTCGGCGGCGTCGCCACTTTATCTCCAACTTTGCTCCGAATTCTCATTAATCTTGGTGTGCGCTCCCCCTTCTCCTCCCTCCCTCCCTCCCTCCCTCTCCCCATCCTGCCTGCCTCTTTATTAATTCCTGCCGAAAAGTCCCCCGCTCGTTATATTACAGAAACCGCAATCTTCTTCACTCGTAATGAGGCGCTGTCAAAACTTTCCCTTGCCCACTTGGGTTGGAAATAGCCCACATAATACGTGCGATTTCCACTCCTCAGACCCGCCATCTGTTGGATCAAAACTTATCTTTTGCTGCTCACCGTCGAGATCGAAATATGAATATTATTGAAACTACCCAACTGTGATATATGATCGCATCGGAAAGGGAAATGAATCGGGCCATGTCCCACACCATTCCTTGGTCCTGTAACACTGATTGCAGGAAAAATCTCCGAATAATTGAGCCAGAAGCATGTCTTATTGGATGCAGACAGTGTGTTCCAATTGAGGTGTACATTATAATATAATTAATTAACTAAATATAATTTAGTTAGCCATTTTTGGTACTTGACTGCTGATTACCCAGCAGTTACATTTAAAGAGTCATATTAATGTCTATCAAAATATAGGTTGTTCAATATGTTCATTTTAGGTTGAATGAATGTAGCCATCTTAACCACTGGAGGAAGTCATGGCTTAGAAAAATCTTCAGCCATAGGCTGCCAATGGATTCCGTGTGGGTCATTCAGGTGTCTTAGAAAGCTCATTGCGCTAGGGATGGTTCCATAAAGACCAATATTAGCACCTCATATTTTTGATATCCCTGAAATGTAATTGAAGAGCACAGGGGAAAAACGGGGAATGTCACATTCCGTTGGGGTTCCTGCCAAGTGCACAGTACAATAGTAGCATAGGTGACACTTATACCTGGAGGCTTTCCATGGGTACAAGGGTGACAGTTGCATATAATGACATGAAGATATCCCTATTATTCTTTAGACACGTGAAGAAATAAAGCTATTTCTTCGATTTTTCATGGACATTTTTTCTGTGACATTCCCCGTTTTTCCCCTGTGCTCTTCAATTGTTCGAAAGTAACTGCTTAAAATATGCACCTTCGTAATTAAAGCTAACTGAAACGTATATACATTTCAAATAGAGCACATTGAAAAAATCAAGTAGAGATAATTCTGCTAAACGGCAAAACAGCAACTTCACGAGGTAGTAGCGGCAACGGAACTTGGCTACTGTCACAATGACAAGCAATGACAATAGCAAGCAGTGTTATTAAAGGCTAAAGACATCAGGTCACAAGTATCCATTTCCAGACGAATAGGTAAGTACTATTAAAGTAGTAAATAAGATATGGTGTTATTTGAGTAAACCTTCTCTGAGAAACCTGAAATGCGAAACTCTCCAAGCCACATTTGACTGACTTCGGGTTATTAAGGTGTGAAGTTAGTTTGAAAATGGCATCATTCCTTATGGAATAATTTTTATTCCAAAATATCTCTAGAGGACTGTAACGGACCTATCTAAAATGACTTGCCCATTAGAAACCACCACTCCAGGATTGCACGTCGCAATGCTTAACTCAATATTTCGATTTAAAAAAACCTTTTAAGTCTGCATATCTTTACGCGAAAAAATGGCTCTTGTAAATCTTTGCATTGTTATTCAGAATGACAATGAGCAATATCCAGGGTAGTTAACTACCTGTGCAGCTTTGGAACTCACAACAGTGAATTCCTTCTGAGAGCCCCTCGGTATTGCGTCACGGCTGCAGTACTGCAGGGTGTCGTTCAAGCGCAACGGCAACACCGTCGGCTTCACGCCGGTTTGATTCGCATTTGAACTCCCGTGAATCCACCACACTTGGTCTAATTCGAGCTGTAGTAACCGGTTGCTCACTTTGGAAACAGGTGCTTGAAACAATGGTACTAAATATTCGAAATGTGCAACATTCATCATTAATATTTTAAATCATGTAAGTGCCGGTGTCACAGAGCTCAGTATAATTATTATATAAATCCGAGTTTCATTTCGTAAGATCATCAGTTTTCATTGTTGACAACAACGGTTGCTATGGCAATTCTTGTCATGACCGAGGTTCTAAGTTAAGGCCATTTCACAAAAAAAATGTCGCGCGGCAAACGGCGCGACTTGCGGCAAATTTTATTGTTGCCAACAATTGGCAACAATAAATATAAATAAAAATTTGCCGCAAGTCGCGCCGTTTGCCGCGCGACATTTTTTTTGTGAAATGGCCTTTATGCTGAGCTCGGTGAAACTGGCCCTAAATCTGTAAATCTCACATTCTGTTGTGCAATGAATAATTTGGTAAATATGCTGAAGAAAAACTAAACATTGCTCGTGTTATGTACGAAATGAACAAAACTGTTGATCACTATCCTTTCCGGTGGCAGCATCATCAGAATAGCCAAAAGCCAATAGTAATAATTTGCGGCGTAACAGGAAGTGAGGTGGCAGGTTTGATCCAGTATATTTTACGTCATTGCAATATTACGAGGCGGACGTCAGCTCAGGCCAACTTCCTACATGAAAATTGCCGAGTCTTGAGAAATGAAGCTCATAAATGGCAATAAAGCCGTATAACCAAGCATCTTCGGTCGAGGCTTAGCCGGCGGCGTTTGTTTCCCAACCATTATCCTCATAAGTATTAATAAGCAGAGGCCGATGCTCTCTAAAATGAAGAGGAAGAGAGGGAGAGAGAGAGAGAGAGAGAGAGAAAGGGGGGTGGTGGTGGGNGGGAATTTAGACTCCCCCAGACCCCCCTTCCTTTCCAGCATCCCCGCAATCCCCTCCTACCTACCCCCACTTTTCCATACAAGGGGGGCCGAATTTTCCCAGAGGAGCCCTTCGTTAGCCGGTAGACTTAATTTCATTTGGCTTGGTCGCAAGCCTCTGATAATCCAGCCTCTCGCAGGGGCCATCCATCTCGCAAGTGCGGACGGGCTTTTGCCATTTTTTGTGGTGCCGCCCACTCCCACCCCTCACCATCCCCTAACCCCCTTAAAAAAGTTCTCTGTGAGTTGGATGCCAAGGGATGATGACCCCGAAACTCGACTCGTGGATAATTATTCCTTTGATGCGTTCAATCCTGGCAAGTGAATCGTTATGCGACTTTGTGACACGCCAGAATTGCAAATCCACATGCTCTTGAATAACAAGAGGCCTAATGTATAGGACATCTAGAGAGAGCAATGTATACATGAATGTAGTACAACCCATTTTTCCCACGTTGATTTTTTCACAGACATCGTTACTGTCCAAAACGCTTTGTATCATTGGGGGCAATACTTTTTGACGGAAAACAGTTTCTATAGAAGAGCGAATATGGGTGGATGCAAATTTTTGCTGATTTTAACTATAGTGGATCTTGCAAAGTACATGAAGTTGTTGAGTAGGTGAGAAAAATCAGTGTTTTTTTTGTTCTTCTGACATGTCACTTATATAGCAACCTGCTTCTGTTAAAAAAGATCGACCCCATAAGCTGTCTCATCAGTTACCATGGTTACTTGTTGTTGACTATACTGCTAACTTTAGCGAGAGTAAAAATTGTCACGTTCTGATGACCTACTTGCATGGTATTAACATACCAACCGTAGGATAATTCTATGAATATTAACCAGGTCTAATCATGGTCTACTGACATTTTCGTTGTATAAGTAATGTAGTAAAGTGTAAGTATTTGGATTCCATAAAAAGGTAACTATACTGTATATAGCAATAATGGCCAACATTTTTGAGTGCCAGATATAAAATGTCACCTAACCCGAGAGGCGGCCTTAGCCAGATAAGCTCATGTCAGCCCAAAGGTAAATCTTCCCAACCCGAATCCAACGTAATTTTTAGAGAGAATTTCTGAGTTAATAAAATAATATCACTTTTAATGTCTATATGTCTGCAAAATTGACCACTATTATTCCTAATAGTGTATGGGTTGGTGGCTACACCATGGCTTTGAATTATCTGCAGATGTACCTGTAACCAGTTCATGGAGACGCTACATTATTCTTAATTTCACTTGCAAATTGCAAGCAAATGGCGTCAAAATGCATATATCCCCATCTAAAGTTTGCATCAATGATATCATCTCTGACATTTGACAGAATCCCGGCAACAAATAATTTGCAAATAAAGCAGGAGTTTAAATTGTGATTGAAAGCCTTCCCCAAGTTCCTTTGTTGCACAGGAATCCCATTGTGCCCCCGCGAAACACAGTTCCCTATCCATTGTGATTCACTGCCGAAGACGCTCCCCCTTTTGTCTACCTCTTTTTTCCCAGAAGAAAATTGGGATCCATCTTTGAACAATTGAAGGAACAGTAACTGCTGGGGAAAAAATCCTTCGTCACAAAGTATTGGATTTTTCCCTGTCGGAAAGGATTGCTCTGCAATATTTCTTGCGACTTTTTCTCCCATCCTACCCCTCCCCCCTCGGCGAATATTTTTCTAGTTTGCAAACGCTATAGTCTTGGAAGAGAAAGCCGTAAAGTTTGTTGGGCGGGGGTGTATTCACTCCAACATTCATTAGCAGTCCTCTGGACTAATATACTGCGCGTAAACACTAATAAATTATCTTGCGGGAGCATGACTCGAATTAAAAAGTTATTAAATTTTGGAACATCCATGAAGCAGGGCGTTCATTTTGATTCAAATGAGCAACATTTTCACGCCTGCGGTCACACATGAGCTGCCCTCGCACAATTTTGGAGAAAAAAAAATCCAATGTAATTTTTTATGAATTAACGCGCGCTCGGAATCATTTCAAAGCTGCAAAGCTGCTTTTAAAGCGTATATTGCTAATGAAAGCTGGTCCACTTTTCGTTTCTTCAATAATTCATTTTGAACGGAGATAACCACACCCTCTGGATGTTTTCATTACATGCTGGAACCGGCAAAATCTTTTTGATGCATGTTAAAGACTGCTAACGTTATGCTCATTACCATAAAAATCTTGGCTATGGTTACAGAGTTATGCAAACAAAACGTACAGCAGGGTGTATTGTTGTCCTTAAAAATATAGATGAAAATACAAATACAATCATAATCACGCTATATGTACAAATATATTTTAGTCTGGGTAACCTCTTATTTACACTGGCTCCTAAGCTTTTCATTTGGTCGTTGCTCTTTTATCGATGCTCCTTTTATCGTATTTACTAGTTACTACTAATTTTAGACATTAATCTGTTCTGCATTTTAAAATTCGAATTATCGCAATGGTATGCCTAATTATTGTGCATGGGCTTAAGTTGATATCATTCTGTCTAAAAGGAGGTGAAGAAAATAGTCCCATACATAAACGTAATGGCCTGATATGCAATTCCATTACCAATATTATTGTAAGACCCATATTTACCTATTTATTCTACAGGGGATTATTATAGGAAATGTGGGGACAGTATTAAGTTTCAATGGCATCATCACACTGCATGAAGAATGAGAATAGGTGACTATAGACAACGAGGCTAGACGAGTAGTGCTTGTGGGGTGGCCGAAGGAGACGTCTCAAACTGAGCTCCTTGTTATGGATACAAACAAACGGGAAAGAACAGGTCACGTAGAGAATAATAAGCAAATACTGTAGTTGAAACAATATACGCTTTAAAACAAAACAAAAAATAACCATCTACAAGGGTGGCAATCACGAACAGTGATGTTGCTGCAGGTGACTGATTTCAGTAACAGCTCTAAATGGGTTTTATGCGATAAATATTTGTGGCATGTATATATATGTAGGGTATTCCAATTTCGTATGTCGTTTTTTATCACTGATATCGCCCTATAGTAGTTATTTTTTGTAGTTTGTTGTGCCCCTAACCATGTGCCCTATTCTATATCAAATGCTATATTCGACTCCCAGTGGGTCGAATATAGTAGTAGTTGCTCTAGAATGGGGGACATGGTTAGGGGCACAACAAGCTACAAAAAATAACTACTATAGGGCGATATCAGTTATAAAAACCGATCCACGAATTTGAAACACCATATAATTATATAAGCACAAATTCTTTGTGAATAGAGACATCCCTTGGAGGTAGTCGATTACAAAAGAGTAGAATACGTAATAAAGGCCTGTGTACGTCCATGAAAACTTCTATAAGCTTACAAGTTAATGGGCCTGATCACGCAGCACTTTGGGAGTGAGGAATAAAAATGCCCTCTCGGATCGGCTCGTTCTAACCTTCCGAGGAAAGTTGATTTTAATATCTTCAGTATTGGCTGGAGAACTTGTACAAGATCTCACACCACGTGCCTCGCTTGAGCCAATCCCGCGGCCAGCCCTGTCAAACTCGATCTGAGCGCCACCACATCTGGCTCCGGCAGCACGTTTTAGTATTTACATACCCGGTGTGCCGCCCATGTTATTTTATGCTTATAATGGTCCCAACACGAGATGGTTTTGCTGCTAGGCCTGCACCTGTATCCACGTGGAAGCAATTTCTTGTCAAGGCGTTACTTACTGGTCACGGATGGTTACAGGTGGTTATTCTTCGATTACAGCTCATTGCAGGTTAATTAGGGACCGTTAAAATGTCTTGACACTGTGCATCAGTTACTCGGAAGTTGTTACCTCCTCGACTGGGTGAAACAATATTGTGGACCCAGAGGGGAGATTATTATAAGCAGGATGCAGGTGAATGATCTTCTACAACGTATCGACAAATACTCATCCGGCCCATCTTGCAAGAGAAGCTTAAACGTACGTCTCGAAAGACCATGGCCTGTCGAATGACCCTATCGTCTTCACCACTCCCAAGGTGCCGAACATACTGCCATGCTCATTATCGGGCCCAACATAGAGACGGACGCAGCTATTTGCTCAGACCTCTGGAATTTTCCAGCCATATCCGGCTCTCCTCGTGTGGCGTGGTATAGAAATATGGGCTGGAAAAATCGAGCAAGTGTGCAAACTTAGCTTGGGCATGAGTGAGGGGTTAGCAGTGCAAGCATACACCTATCACCCCATAATTAAATTAGGTATATTATTATTATTATTATTATTATTATTATTATTATTATTATTATTATTATTATTATTATTATTATTATTATTATTATTATTATTAACGACGACGACAACGACAACAACGTTGTTGTTGCTGTTGTTCCTTATAAATGACTATATTTCAATGGATACTTTGCATATTTATTTATTTGGACGTGAGAGATCCATAACATTGTATGTAGCATTCAACTCCCTGACGATGTCATTGGTTTAGGGGAGCGTAAACATCTTCTGAGTTCCTTTTCAATTTTATCCAAGCGAGTGAAAAAGAATCTTCTAATTAGAAGCCGTCCATAGATTCTTCCCCCCTTCTCGACAAATGAAAAGCGCGGCGTCGAAATATATAGGGTGGGTGGGGGAAAGGGGGGGGGGGGGA
>KZ538899.1:0-26919 GCA_000934665.2 Catajapyx aquilonaris | reverse complement strand
GGGGGGGGGGGGGTGCTGGAATGAAAAATCACACAACGCTGCCACTTCACGGTTGCCATAGATACCTATATCAGATTACGGCCACTTCCTTCCAATGGCGGCAAAGCTTATTGATTGCCATTCTCCTTTGCACAAACAGGCCTGGAGAGAAAAGGAGGAAAGATACAGTACTTGGGGCAGGTTCGACAAACTCACCTCTAGAGCTTGCAGCAGGTTGGGTTGCATTTGGCTAAAGCTTTATTGTTTAATGCCTTTCTTTGGTTTGAAAAGAAATTAGCACTTCCTTCTGGTAAGGCATTGCAAAGGCTATGAATGAAGAAAAATGAAGACTTGAAATACAGAACGATACGATACGATACGATACGATACTCGTATATTAGGGTTAGAAGTTTGGAGAATGCTTTAGCTCTTATGACATTGTTGTCAAACATGTCTCTCTGGAATAATATTGATCTGTCAGAAAACTAACTGGACCATCAGAAAGTACCCCTCGAGGACAATATTATGCAATGCCTAACGAAGTTTGACCAAATTGTGACTCTGATCGGTTTGAACTTTATGTCTTAAAATGAATTATTATGATATCCGAATTTAATGTTTATGGTCAACACTAAAGCCACGTTTACATATGAGTGATTTGATAAGCGAATAGGAGCGAAGTAACCAATATTGTTTGAGGTGAAAGCAGGGTGGAAGTAACAATCGATTTTCGCCTCAGACAATACTGGTTACTTGGGTTACTCAGCGATGTTATATACCACTTGAACCGAAGCAGGAGTTGTGGAGTGGATATGGTGTCCGACTGCAAATCGGGAGGTCCTGGGTTAGAATCCCGGAGGCCGGCGATCCTGACCTGGGTTTTCTGGGGTTTCCCAAGGTCGCCCCAGGAAAAGTTTCCGGGATCGTACAGTAAAATAGGCCACAGCCGCTTCCTTCCTTTCCCTGCCCTGGAGGAGGTGCGCGTCAGTGGGGAGTTTCTGACTCGCATCTTGGCGAACGGGCCCCCTGAGGGACTGCACACGACCCCTAACTTGATGACATTGCACATGCACCAGTGTCCCGCCATCCCTATCCCTACCCTGTCCCTGCACGATAGTGGTAATCCAATCCCCTAAGAGGGCCTATGGCCCTAGCACGGGGTATATATTATATACCGCTTGGAAAAGACTTCGCTCGTCAAATTATTGCTCACATGTAAACGCAGCTTAACTTTTGAGCACTTATTTCAAAATCGGTGGGATGAAGCTTCAGTCCCAAATTGTGCATAAGATTCCAGTTGGAAATACTGCTTCATATTGGTATACGGTAGCTTCCGCACCTTTCTTTACGTGTGAGCGGAAAGACCATCTGGGTATAACTTTCTTTGCATTAGGGATGTAAAGTCAGGGTTGAATTCGGTCTCTTTGAGGTCGCAAATGAGCTTGATCTGGGAAAACTAGCTGATGAGAATCTAGGCACTACATTTGTGTTAGGTTCTAATTGGAAAGGGGTGGTGAAGGGATGGCTACAAACAGCAGGCTTGTTCCACCTCAAGTTCAGCTCTGGAGACCACCGGTATAAGTGATATCCTCTGCCCTCGGGGCCGTAAACATATTCAAAGGAGTGGTTTCCAAAGTGAGAGTATCCCGTCCACGGCAATTACACGAATAGTTTCGCTTTACGCACCGCACTTCTCAGCTTCCAAATGTGAAGGGTTTGCTCATTAAGGGTCAGGCCCTACAGTATAGGGCTACTTGATATGCTGTGGGCTTATTTCACGTAATTTCCTGATGCTTTGTTCATTTTATAAGAGCGTTTCAATAAGTACGGAGTGGGAATAATTTTTCTTTATTCCAGTATTGAGTACGCGTACTAGCAGTGGAATCCTTTCTTTCCACGGCTTGTTTCCATGGTAATGTAATCAACAACTAAATACAATAATTTGAATAGTTATTCTATATTTTATGAAAAGATTTAAATGATAGGGCTACATGAGAATGTGCAGGGCTACCATTCTTATAATTAACATTTGAACATGTATAATGCATGTATAATGTGTGTACCTAAGCAGACAGCAGTGGATTCAGTGAATTGTCATGTGAGATGGTCATCGCTGGCCACCCTGTCGTGGGATGTAATGCCATGAAGGTGGAATGTGTATGTAGGCTACTACAATGTATGTAGTCTATACTGTATAAATGATCTATAAATTGGTACAACTGGCCCAACAAAGCATATAGTGAGTTCTGTCCATTACATTTGCAGTCAATGGCAATCCAGTTATCTGCTTTGTTATCTGTGAAACTAATAGAGGATTCACTACTATTTGTAGATTCTGCAGGCAAATTACATATCTACTATCTAGGATGAATTAGCTGTAGGAGTACCGGTACCGGAAGTTTGTGGTACAATGTCTTTAATAAGTCGAGTTAAAAATAAACAATATAAAACTCAAGAATGGAAGCATTGGAAATAAGAGAATGTTCTAGTTCATAATGTCCCAGCGTACTGAAATAATGAGAATTTCTTAGTCAGTAAAATAAACAACGTCTTTTCTAGTAGGAGTTCACATTTCATCAAGCGTAGCTATTCTTCTTTCAATATCCTTTGATTCAGTGAATATAATATTAATATTTGGATAAAATCTATCGGCAAATTCTGCAAATTCTCCAGCTGTGTTTGGATCAAACTGTCTGGCATTGATGGCTTCTCAAACTCTACATTTTATACCTTCAAAGCTTCTCTCTCACTAAAAGTCACAGATTTTTTTTCTTCAAAATTACGCTTTTCTTTTTGCCTTTCCAATACACTTATCTGGGACAGCTCTTACTTTCCTTTTTGCTTTAACTACGACATTTGCTTTTTCTTCCATTCCACTACTGTAAGTGCCATTTTACCAGCCGGGAAACAATAGTGACAGTGGCATCCAAGTGGAAACGTGACTTACGCGACAAAAATTAAATGGCTAATGTTCAGACAAATATTACCTCAAAATAATAATAATAATAATAATAATAATTATTATTATTATTATTTGTAGGGTACTACTGTGTAGTGAGAAGGTAATTAATATCAACTTTTAGATTTTGGTACTACAGCTAAAAATTTAAAAAATGTCAAAAAATTGTGACTTACGCGACACACAAAGATAGTATATAAACTAGCTTATTTTTATGCTGAATAAGTCATTGCAATGGAAAGATAAATACAGTACAGTATACAGTAAATATAGTACATTCATTCAGTTCTTATGTGATAGAAATCACAGTTTACTGCATGAAAAACACTAGCTTACTGGTGGAATTATGAAGATTTTTCTGGAGCCTTAGAACAAAGAAATTTGCACACCCGCCATATTGGAAATAAACAGTGTTGTTAGCTTGAATGAATGTGACAATTTTCTAATATATGTTCACAAATAAAAATACACAATCTCAGCTTTCAGGAAAGACCATGATATTATCATAGAAATGATTTATTTTAAAATCTGACCCTGATGTATACTTTTGTATGGAATTAGCCGTATGTCTTATTATTTACACATTAATATTTATTTGAGCTTATTTTACATGGCATTAAAATATAATCACATGAATTGGAGATTAAAACTAATTCAATTACCTCCTGGGGTTTTAACAGTAGTTATGTTGCTCAAATTCATCATACTACTTAAGGGTTAACATGTTAATATTTTGGGCTCCCGCAATATACAATAATAAATCATTGAAGACGTCAGTAGTTGTCAAAGTGCCCAACACCACGAGGTGAAATTCTTCAGGAGAAACTAAAAACATTGTTACTAGCAGTGCAGTGGGACGAAAATTCCACTCATTGACATTCAAATTTGCTCATGTGTTTGTGGTGGTTCTGGTCTAAACGTTACTAAACATTAATTTATCTGAAATTGGATGGCAGCAAAACCTAGGGAGTATTAACCTGTATACTTTTGACAAATGCGTACCCACTGTTAAAGACGTTATGTCGCTTTTGGCTCCTAAACTTGTTAAACATTCGCTAATGCTGATGTGACAGTGGCTCCAGGTCGTAGCTCTAAAGTTAGCCCATAATTTTGTTCTGCTCCATACAAAGTGTTTCTGGTAAAGTGGCAAAATCGATGCGTCAAACTCTAGTACATGAAAGGAGCCCTGACAGATTTGCAGTTTCCCCGAATTTGATAAAATTTGAACCGACTTTGTCCCGAGGAAGGCACCGACTGCGAACGACGCGTGTAAGAAGCCAAGGTTACCTGTTATAAACGCGGGCTTATCTGGCATATGTCCGTGCAAATTTGCCCAGGTTTCGCATATCAGTCGTAATGCGATTCGAGAGAGGGCATAAGCCCGGAGCCAGCAGAGGGATTTCGCAGCCGCCAATTATCGCCGGCCATATTTGCCAAGTCAGGGGCCAGTCCCGGCTTTATCTCACCATCTTGCCCACCAGAGAGCTCTCGTCAATCGGACCCCCTTCCCCACCCTCTCCATCCCTCCCACCACTACCACCGATTAAGAGTAGTGTTCGGTTACAGGAAGCGACCCCTCCCCCTCCCCCAAGTTAGTTTTGGGCCACGGTTTTCAAGCGCCATTAATTAAATCCATCTGCCAACGAGTGCAGCCCCGCTAATCGCGGACCTGATTCTGTCCGACGGGCAAAAAGTTCGCACCGCAACACGACACTCAAACTGCACTTCTCGTCCATCGATACAAGCCAGAGGGGGATGGCAGAGAGGGAGGGAGGGGGAGGGGAGGGGGAAGTTATGCACGCCTGACTTCAAAAATTCGAAACAAGGGCCTACCTCGTTTGGCTTACGAATTATCGAGGGAGGTATGGAGTGGGGACCAATGAAGGTTGGTTGCAATAGCGGTTGAATCAATACAGGTTTGTTACCGGTTAAGTGTCGGGGGAGTGGTACTGGCGGAGGAAGGATTTCTCGTGAATTGTAGTCACATCAAAAGCGGAATAGGCATTGTGGAATAGACCTCAAGGGTCACTTAAGGGGATGTGTGTGAATACTGCGATGCTTCTTCCTTTATGTAATGCTGCGAATGCCTTCTAATCCTCGTCATCCGGAGAAATTATTCCGGAAGATTTCTCTTACGGATCATTACCAGAGTTAGAATCAATTTTATTCAATTTCTATGATTTCATTGGATACACTTGATCAATTATAATTAAGATTTCTGTAGCCTTAAAAGTCATGCTCCCACTCTTTTTTACCATTACACTGATTTACACAGATATTTTCATCTCGATTCAAGTTTTTATTCAGCAGTCAGAAACTTGCAACCCTAATGCTCACAGTTTATTCAAACACAGCAAATTCGAAACCTGAATAATGGTTCAATTTGATTTAGCTTATATTGAGAAAAAAAACAGAATCCTTTGATCTGATCGGAGCATGTTGTAGAGTGCGTTGTTAATTGTGTTAAACGCCGGTGTATAGGAACCGAAACGATATAGTTTACTGCTGCAGTAACACAACTTTTTTTAATTATATGACGCACACCGAAGCGGAAATCCGGCGCATGCCCAGCAGACCATATCCGGTTTAACGGTCCAGAAAAGTGTAGAATAAAATTTGGGGAAAGTTGTTGGGTAGGTAGGAATTGAAACAGCGGGGCAGGGTAGGAAAAAGGCATAAACAGGTCTGCCTCACAGAACAAATGCAGCTCTTTACGATGGGAAGCGATGCGGGAACGTGTTTTCCACCGCAACATCCGCCAGTTTCATGGCGCCGCGTAATATTATACACTCCCACCCCACCCTGTCCCACCCTTACCCTTCCCCCTGTACTCCCACCCTGGAGGCCACAGCCATTGTTTCTCAATTCGTGAACTGAAGCAGGAAAAAAAGGGTGTATCCGGAACTTTCAAAACGCATGGCAAGTACCCTAGGGGGCAGTCTATTGCATGTTTCCTATTTTCCTGCTCCGTGCACATAAAATTTAAACTTGATATTTTTTGCAAGCAAAATTGAAGCATCACAACCAGAAGCACGCAATCCGCCCGGAATGCATGACTTGTGCAGAAGCCTGCCATTATATGGTCTAATTATCCGACGCGATAATTTTTGGAACGATTATCGTTTAAACTTTAAAGTCATCAAATCGCAAGAATTACGATCATGTATAAAATCTTGCATAGATATTCTGTACATGTTTATTACAGTACCGGTACTGTAGAAATAAATTATTTTGGTTGCAAAAATTCATATAGCAAAAGCCATTTTACCTGTGCAGGACTAATGATGATTAGTGTTTATTTTTAATTACTAGATAATAAATACGCCCTTCTCATCACATTCAACGCCTAAATGACTAAAAAGTATTCCCTGTGGTACTGTACGTACAGCCAGTATTATTTTATTTGTGTGTATCCTGACTATCGAGGGCAACCCTTCAGCCTCTTTTATTATGCGAGAAGTGTGCTTTTCAGGATGAATATTTGTAACCGCACTTGACCGTATGCTGCTTGTCCGCACAGTGTCATTCGTCTAAGGAAGTGAGAGTGACACGAGATGAAGGTCATGGGGTGAATGTTGCTCGCATAATGCGTTTGTTGAAGCAGAGTTTTAAGGACCATAATATGGTCCTTAAAACTCTGCTTCAACAAACGTATATTAAAAGTTACATCCGCACATTTATTATGTACATGAAAAATCTGTAAATCTGTATTGTTTAATAATAATAATAATAATAATAATAATAATAATAATAATATCATAGCCCGTTATCAGCCGGCGGCTCTTTAGGGGGGAGTTTTGTTTTGACTGGAACTCTTTCTTTGCATTTTACTTCGCTTTTGGGGATAGGATAGGGACGGAAGGAAGCGGCTGTGGCCTATTATTTTAGAAAACAACCCCGGCATTTACCTGGAGGGACCGTGGGAAACCACATAAAACCACGGTTAGGGTTGCCTGCCCCGGGGATCGAACCCAGGACCTCCCGATTAGCAGTCGGATACCATATCCTCTCCGCCACCACTGCATCGGTTAAATCTGTATTGTTCTCGTTCTTGCGCAAGAATTTTCTACTCTACATTGTCTTAGAGAGTAGTTTGTATGACTTATTGCCAGTTTGGAAAAATGGCCAAGCCTCGAAAATGTTGGAAGGAAGATTGGATTAAATTGTTTCATGTTAGGTAAAAAAGTTATTCTTTTCAGCAGAAAATGGTTGTGGATTTTAAAATTAGTCTTCAGTGTCATATGTTAATTTCGAGTGACATTGCCATTGCATGGCATATAAGGTGGTTGTACCGGTTATGGCCATGCTAAGGTTTGAGAATTTTTCTAGCCGCCTTTTTGAGAAAAAATCAATAGCTTTTTTTGTAATTGTTCCCAGGTTAATGGACTTTCATTTAAAAAAATTTAATTCCCCATGAAAATAGTTTTACTGGTCCAGAAAAACCGAATTCCAAAAGTCTACCTAGTGGCCATATCAGGACCATGAGCACATGATAAGGCCACCCTTGTTCCACTTTCTACAAATCGTGTTTTTTTCAATTTCATAGAACAGTTCTGCTGAAATAAAATAATTTTGGTACGAAATCAATAAACATGATACGAAATGATCCTTTTTGTTATGCAAAAGTGGATTCAAAACAGGATTTGCAATTAAAAATGAGGAGGTTTGCAAAATTGACATTACAATTTTAAAAAAACCTATGAAATGATTCAAGAGAAGAGCACAAGACAAAATTGAGATTGTTAAAACAAATTACTGTTCGCAATTGGGACAAATAAAAATATAATACTTGATGTAGCCATGGTACACTTGATGTGGCCGTATCAGGAGCAGGTCAGCTTTTACGAAAATCGTTTGATTATGAACAACTAGTAAAACATACGCCAACAACGGCAACACCAATCGAAAGAGCATTAAAAACTGAATAGAGTACGATGGTTTTCACGAAAAATGTCTTTGCAAAACATGCATAAAACAAAGGAGACGTGCATGAGAAAAACAAGAAGAGGTCACACGAAAAACACAAACCAGGCAACTGAGGCCATATGGCTCAACCTGGGGGGATGAGAAATGATCAAGTGACACACTTGGTGGCCCTCCCACTGGCTGCTGATGCCAAATATCGGATTTCTTTGTTAGTTAACTCACAATAGCGGGGTGGTCATATCAGGAGCATGGCCATAACCGGTACGACCACCGTACAGAGGGAAAGAGCAGCTGATACCAAATCATTTAATCAACATTAGGGTCGTTCAAGTATTGTACATGATATTGAGCACATGTTTATTGGTAAATACAATCATGCCCCTGGACATTTGACGCCTCGTGGTGTGATGCAACAACAATACTCATCCCATTGCAATAATGGTATATTGGACTTGGTAAATTTCAGCTATAAGTATCCAGATTGAAAATGATTTTCTGTCATTACTGCATTGCTGGTTATAAAGCAGGGAAACACAGAGGCCATTACCATGAATGGAGTAGTGAGCCGCAGAAAAACGAGTAGAATCACATGTAAACCGTCACGCAAGACGATATCTGCCCAAAATGATGTTTGTCTTTTTGCAGAGCAGGGCGAGCGGAATAAAACCGCAGCGAAACAGTAGGCGTTGGGTACCAAGCAATGTACTCAACCAGAGACATTACCGTAATGGGAGCCATGTAAATAAATTTGTCTCCCTGACTGCGTCGCATTAGTGTGCATTATTCAAAGAGAAGTAGGCTTTTGCTCATCATTTGGGTGACCTAGAAACAGGGCCCATCTCCCAAATGCAGACAAGCAGCATTTAGCATTAACCTATGCTAGTCTGGAGCCTCCTTGTAATCGAGTCCCATCTTGAGGGAAGGGCTAGTTTTGGTACATCGGTGTTTGTACACGTGAAACCCATGACAGAGCAGCTGACGTCACAGCCCTTGCTGTGCAGTAAGTAAGGAGGGTGGTTGTGGGATGGGGAGGGGAAGACTAAGTAAATCAAAAGCTGGTCTGGCAAGCCCACACCATTACAACGCAGTGAAGCAAAGTAGACTTGGTAACGAGCTGAGAAGTCCCGAGCGTAACTCGCCCTGACGAAGCTTAATCTCACAGCACATAAAGACAGTCGGGAAGGGTGGCAGGTGTGGTGGCATCCATTCGGGGGCATAATTGGAGAGCTTCTCTGTGGGAGATGAGACGAGTGAAGAGTAGGGGGGTGGGTGGGGGCTCATTAAGGACTTCTCCCAACCCCATTTGGGCGTATAGATCAAACACGCATAATGGAAAAGGTCCCCCCTTCCGTCCGCAAGCCCCTTAATCTAATTCAGTCTCCATTGCTACTCATCAAGAGCTTCTCTCTGGATGCATCTCTGGAAAGACACGGTCCCAGCTGAGACTGGTTTTCTACCCCCACCCCTCCTGTCCCACCATTTTCCTTCAGACGGATATGGCACACGCTCTTCTCATTAGCTCCCGACTATGAAAAAAGTTTTCCACGACTAATAGTCACCGGAGAACTAACTTTAGGAGGGTGGGGACCAAGTCGAGGAAAAATTACCAAGATGGTGACGTTTATGGAGAGTGAAAATTCTTGCATTTTACTTCCCCACACCCCATCAAGTACCTACCTAACCGTCGCGTCGCCGAGTCATGACTTTATTACTTCTCTCGCTCTTTTCCGTTGATATGTTCGATTCGTGGCTTTGAAATAAAGCTAACACCTTATCTGCTAGGCCCAAAACCATCCTTGTACTACAGGTTGGTTTTGCTAGGGGAATTTCCAGCCATGATTGTACTCTTTAGTCCCAACCAAATCTCAAATATAGGATAGAGTGAAAAGTGCGCGTACCAACCGGTAACGGCATACGCGACCACCTTCATATGCCTTCCCCTAGACACACGCAACAGCCCACATGTACCTTTCGGAAGGCAAAACTTTCCATGCCCAATATGAGTGTAATAATAGGCCTACTGTTACTGTGCAAGTGGTGACAATTATTCTGAAATGTCACGACTCATGCGCAGTATCCATAATTACTCCCATATCTTGCTCCTTTGGCAACCACTGCATGTGTCTGGGCTGTTTAGCTGCCGACAGCTGCTATGTAAGTTGCCTTATGTGTCTAGGGGAAGGCAAATTATTGTGGTCATTACCTCGTTACCGACACTGCCTCGACATCTTCTCGCCCCAACATTTTAGACTTGTTACTGGCCAACGAGTACGCTGCTGGCTGGTAAGAAACACTCTGCATAATGGAAAATTCCAGATAATCAGATCAAATCAAAATTGGGCTTAAAGCGTATTACAGGCTGTCACTTAGAGATCCTGATGAGGTAGTATCGAGTTTCAAAGGAAAGTGTATGTAAACTTGATCCAACCATAAGGCATCCCTCTGTTGATTCAGCGTAATCTCTTCTGGTCTCAGCAAGAGCAAATTTTCCTTCCCCCATAACTTCCGCTTAAGCCGCTTAGCATAACAGGACACTAAACACACTGCACACGCTAAATATCTAATACTGATCAGGGTTTGCCGATATCTCATAGTAGCAGTGACGAGCTATTTTTAGAATAATTATATTTTAGAGGTGACGTGAAAGAAAATCAGGATATAATGCCAAATATTGTGCGTTACACATTATTTTACTGTTAATGCTGTCAACATTCATATAGAATACTTTGTTAAATTATGAATTAATATACAGGGTGTTTATTGTAACTCTGCAAAGACTTTCAGGGATAATAGAGGGGACCAAGACAGGTATTTTTGACATAGGAATCTGTGTCCGGAAACGCCATCTAGAGGGGGTTCATACACAAGGAACGGGTGCGCTCAGACGCTTCACGCGGGAGGCGCTAGGTGAGGGGACTGTTTTATTGATAGATAGCGCTCGGATAGTAAACACCAATGTGATGTGCCATAACCTGGCAACAGCAGAGCCATCTAGCAACTAAAGTCCGCCTCCTAGGAGACGCGCGGATAGTCAACAGCGGTTCTGTTGTTGCCAGGTTATGGAGTATCGCGTTGTTGTCTACTTACAACGACGCGATACGCCATAACCTGGCAACAACTGCGCGCCATCTATCAACAAAACAGTCCGCTCTCCTAGCGCCTCTCGCCTGACGCGTCTGAGCGCACCCGTTCCTTGTCTATGAACCCCCTCTAGATGGCGTTTCCGGACACGGGTTCCTATGTCAAAAATACTTGTATTGGTCCCCTCTATTACCCATGAAAGTCTTTGCAGAGTTACAATAAACACCCTGTATACCTGCCTCGTAATATAAATTGTGCTTCATAGCCTCTTAGATAGTATAAATTTTTAAACATTTTTCCTGCATTTTGCAGAATGAAAAAAAAATCGCCAGTGAAAGAAATGGCACTTTCTATTCGTCGAAGAATTTATTCATCTAATCAGAAGTGACCCCTTTGATTTTTATGATTTGTGATTGAAGAGTTCCATTTGGCACTTTTATAAAACCTTTTCTCCTCTAGCCTGTAAAAATCATATACTGTACCTAAAATGCATAATTCTCTGTCCAAAGTATGTCCGTAAACATTCATCGCCTAGGTAGCCTACAGTAATCATAGATTTTCACATTCGCCGTCCGACAATATTATAAAACATGTAGCGGTCACAGAAGAGTAAAGGCCCATTCACACAGGCCGTCGACGGTTTTGGTGTTTGGTCGCGTCGACGCCGCGCCGCGGACAAATCAGAGCGGACCCTCACGGTCGACGGTTTCGGTCTCCGGTCTCGTCGACCAGATCTGTTGATTTCTGTTTTTGGTTTTTTAGTCGTGGTCGATCTCAAACTGCGACCGAGGCCGCGCTTGGGCAGCGCGCATGCGCACTTTCCAAGGAGGTCATGTAAACATGAAACTGACAAAAGAAAAGCAACTTGCGCAAATTGGAATCTGAGAAAAAGATGCCGCCACGGTAGATGACTGTCCGGAGAAGGCCCTTATCGACGATGTGGAGAGGTGCAGCTTGCTCTACGAGGTGGGGAAGGCCGCGTATCGAAACAAGGGGACGCGGGAGAAGGCGTGGTACGAGGTGGGCAAAAGCCCTGGGAAGACCAAGTAAGTTTAAATCAAATGCATTCTGAACCACGTCCTGCACATGTTCCGAGGGCCGTTCCGAGCGAATGTATGTACAAACTGCGCTTGAAATAATGGAACATCCGTGGGCGCGTACCGCAGCGCCTCTCCGTCTCCTGTCAGTCTGTCACTGGTAGGCCTACTTAGTAATTCTTCTCTTGACATGAATAAACAATAAAACATGTCGCTGGATGTATTATGACAACTGCCAAAGTGGGGGTGGGTGGGCCAGGTAGTGTTTCCAAAATCGTGGGTCCGCTACTAGTGTACATTGTATGTAGGCCCTACTTGTATAAATGCTCAACTAAAAAAATTAAATTGCAACTTTTACTTCCATAAATGGGAAGTCAACATAAAAACTTCCGTTTCCCTTTTAATATTAGAGACAAACTTTAAAAAGTACGATCTTGGCCCTGGTGAAACCGATCAGTGTGAAGACATTAATTTGTCATGGCGACACGGTGGCCGAGTGGTTAGCGCCGCAGCCTTCTACCTCTAAGGTCCCGAGTTCGATCCCCGGGTCGGACGGAGGATTCTTATGTGGATAGAGTTTCGATGGGTTCTCTCCGTGTTCGCGGGGGTTTTCTCGGGGTTCTCCCGTTTCCTCCCACTATCAAAATCCATCACATTACAGGCAAATGATTAAAGTCGGTTTTACAAAAGATGATCCCCTTATAGGCCCAAGGGCCCTATCACGGGGTATCCATTATTATATTATTATTACATTAATTTGTCATTACAAGCTTTGTAATGAATAAGTGTCTGAAACTGAACTCACACGCTGCAAATAATTACAGTGTGATGGCGTAAAATTTCTTGTTGAGGCAGCCTTTTGGGGCTCCATTAAAATGTTTACATATGATTGTTTGTACTTTGCTGTACATCATTTAAGTTAATTGCGTAGTTGGCAGCGGTTCTTGTCAAAAAATTTCGTACATTATACGGTACATTATACAGTGTTTCATTACTCCATGTTGTGCTATGTAAACACGAGTTTATTGTGGTCTCCTTTGGGGGTAGAAGAGACAAAGGGGATGGGGCTGGGCCTAAGTGGGTTCAGGTCTATGTGGTCCTACTAGCTACACGGGTGGACGGGCCACATATCTTGCAACCAGCATGAAGTTGAAGCACGGAAATGCAAAAGGGTCCAGTTGCAAGGTGACACATTTTTCAGGATAGCATTTTTTCCGTATCGCAGCCAACATAATGTCCGGACCTCATTGACCACTACTGAGGAAAGTTGGCGTGCATGAAGGGGAATAGCTGCGTACAGTTTATATATAAACTGTACGCAACTATTCCCCTTCATGCACGCCAACTTTCGTACGTGAGATATTTCATAAATATAATTATGAAATATCTCACCTACGCGAAGTACGGGCCACTCATTGTTGCCATATTAGGGCCCTTTTGCATTTCTTTGACCATTTCGATCCACATGAGTATTGTATCTATCTATTTATTTATGAATATAATTTTTAATGTACATTATCGGGACACCATACCATGAGGAAAGAGTAACCAATGGCATAAAAATATTGCATGTTATGTTCGCATGTGAATGAACATCAACACAGCCATCATTGTTTAGAGCAGCTCTTTATTAATTTCCTCTGAATCACACACAGTCATGGGAGAAATCTGCATACCATCTCCAGCATCCTCCCATTGATTGATTGATTGATTGATTGATTGATTGATTGATTTGTTTGTTTATACCCCATTGGGAGAATCGGCGTTCCATTAGGGGGGTGGAGTACCACCATTGGATGGGGCCAAGGATAGGGAAGGAAGGAGGCGACTGGCCTATTATACGGAAACAACCCCGGAATTATCCTGGGGGGACCGTGGAAAACCACAGAAAACCACGGTCAGGACTGCCGGCCCCAGGATTCGAACCCAGGACCTCCCGATTAGCAGGCGGGTTCCTTAACCACCACACCAACTTCAGCTTCCTCACATGCTGTGTCAAGGCTCAAGGGTCTTCAGCGATGGCCCAATTCCTGCATGTGGACCCTTATGCATTTCCCTGGATATTTCTACTTCCATTTCTTACATGACACTGCATGAATTTGGTTCAATCTTCCACACCATGTGATGCATGTATGGCTTACCTACAATTTGTATATGGGTCAACGTTCGTTCTTGACCGTGATATTAATTCCAATGCATCCAAAGGTCATTTTTCTCCCGGAAATTCAAAGTTCACACGTCTGGCTCATTTTTCTATGTCACATAATAGCTTAAATGTTTTGAAATAACTGTGATTCCATGGAATGAAGGGTCTTCTTGAACCCACCGAAATCTCCATAGACAACGTTTGTTCTGGACCGTGATATTAATCCTATTGCATGCATAGGTCATTCTTCTGGCTCCCGAACTCCTGGAAATATTCACTCTCCTGGCATTAGAATATCAGAATCAGTTCTCCATATTTTCCCCTGATTTGTGACCTCATATAGAATAAGTGAGAATTATTCCAAATTTTTAAAACAAGTTTTGAAATTCATTAATTCTTGCTTGAAAATGGTAAGTTTTTGGAGAATCACCCATATATCTCAACTCATTTTCGCATAAATCAGAAATTGGGCCCTTTTGTAAAAATCGTCTCCAGACAGCCGGGACCCAGGACCCTGAGCACCTCGCCTGCGCGCCATCGTGCGGGAGGGCCGGGAAGCCACAGGCAGCGCATGCGCCGTTCCGTTCATCGCCGATCCGATCACTCCATCGGATAACTGCTACTCCGTAGCAGCTACTGCGATTCCGCTATCTGCTATCCTGCTATCACATACGGTTGTAGTCATATCCGTACGTAGGGCTGTATACGCTGACGATAGGGCCGTGTACGTGAAGATATGGCTGTATACGCTGACGATAGGGCTGTATACGCTGACGATAGGGCTGTATACGCTGACGATAGGGCTGTATACGCTGACGATAGGGCTGTATACGCTTAGTACATCGTACCCCTACCCCCTGCCTACATCAAGCAGTGAAAATTAATATTCCAGCACTGAAAATATCAACACGCTCGCCCCCTCTACGTAATTGGTCATTTAACGGCGGCCTCACCTCTGCGCTGTATAAGAATCCCCATCGGAAGGAGCAATCCAAGCGATGGCTGCTCTGGCGTATTGGTAGGGCGCTGGCCTATAGATCAGAAGGCTGCAGGTTCACGTCCCCGTGACGCTCCTTTTCCCCCCCTCTTATTTTCGTCGTCTTTTCTTCTAGTTTTTTTTCACTCCGTTCATCCTTATTTTTATCCAGGAATTTATTTAGTACCGTACAGTACCCTGCAGGAAGTATTGTCAGTCACGCGTCATTTTATGGCGAAAATGCAAAGATCAGTTGTTGTCTGGAACACGCGGATAACAGCATCTTACTTCATCTTTCATGCACGTCTTTTGACTCAAGCTCTTATGGCACGGGCACTTTCGGCGCTCAAATCGCTTCTTCCGCTTACTCCTGCGCATGCGCAGAGGACACGAGGAAGACCCAAAATAATGTGGCTCACCCCTCACCCCTCACCTGAAAATAATCGTGACGGGAAACCTATTTTTGGAATGACCCTGGTTCTGTTTTTGGCACTTTCACACGCCATAACTTGATTGCAAATATGGGCCTCAGGCCGAGATATTTCATTTTTGGTTGTCATATACCAGCGTGTCCACAATGAACCTCCTTAGTTTCATAGAGCGGTAAAAAATAGAAATGCAGAGGTATAAGGTTATTGTTGTTTAAACAGTCTGGAGACTCAACAAGTTTCATACTGAATTTTGGAATGGTCTATGTGATGCAGTGGTGTTCCTGTGGGGGTTGCTGTTGGAAGATGCAAACATAGTATCTACAGACGGAAAAACACAAGTTGTGTGGTGGTTAGCCGAGCTTAAGTCGATCACAGAAGAGCTGGACATGCTTAAAATTAGGCATTTCCACAACTCCAAGTTAGAGAGTATGCAACTAAAGTGGTCCGTGGTCGGCCCAAATAATGACGTGTCCTCCATCACCCCTGACATGACGGAGAGAACCTCGGAGGACGGAGATTATCAGCTTAAAATAGTGATTGCTACCAAAGGAGCACACGTGGAAGGCTACTGATTTTTTTTTTCATAAACTTGTTGAGTGTTCCTTCGCATATGTACAATTTCGACACCATGGTCTAGTAACTTACGTAAAGGTAGCAAGTTAAAACTAGGGCGGACCCTGTATTGTCCTCTATTAGCATATACAATTTCATCCGGTTCCGTATAGTTATCACCCGGTTAAGATCCCTTGTGAGTATAAAGTTTGGGGTGCCTTCAGCAGAATTTTCGGTGTGCATAGGGGTGCCTCGAGCAAAAAAATGTTGGGAACCACTGGAGTAAGCGATGAAAAGACAAGGACACGAGAAATCAGCTGGGTGCGATTTAAGAAGAAGGTTGAGGAAATATTATGGAATATGAACCCCACTCTTAGATTAGGACTCATGTTAGTGCAATGAGGTTAAGGCACCCACGGGGTATGGCACAATGAATTGTGGGTGTGTTCAGCTTGACAGAAGTCATATTAATAATAATAATAATGGATACCCCGTGATAAGCCTCCTTAGGCTTTTTACGGGATCATCTTTTTAATTAACCGACTTTAATCATTGCCTTTTCTGTGATGTATTTTGATTGTGGGAGGAAGCGGGAGAACCCTGAGAAAATCCACGCGAACACGGAGAGAACCTATCGAAACTATCCACATAAGTTAGTATCATCCATCCGACACGGGGATCGCACTCGGGACGTTAGAGGTGGAAGGCTGCGGCTCTAACCACTCCTCCACCGTGTCGCCCTCGCAGAAGTCATATTATCTACTATACAGTATAGGTGAGAAACTGCGTGATGGTCTCCCATAGTTTTTCTTTTGTTTCCTTTGGCGAGGGGTTTAGCGAGAGCCCTCAATATCAGCCTAAATGCACCCATAATGCAAGGTAGAGAGACCCTACTGAAAAAATCTTGAAATCAGGTAAGAGGAACTAGGGGGCGTGGTCAGTCCCAGAGACGCTCCAATCAAACAGAGTGACGGCCATGGCCTAGCCTATTTAATGTTTCGATAACCGCCAAAAGTAACTGCTGAAATGTAACTGATTAAAAATTAGAAGCTTAGTGCGGAACATTTCCAACCCCAACGGACGATTATTCAGTTGGATCACATTACAAGTACATAGTAGTTGAAGGCCTTGGTTTGTTCAAGGGAATATGCGTTATGGCTCCAAGGAGCCTTATCACCGCCGTAGCAGATGATCATTACCAAGTTACGAAGGAAGCGTGAAAGGAAGAAGGCGTAGCCCAAGTCGTACAGTACGACTCATAGTAGAGGAGAATGCCAGGAAAGGAAGCCGCCGTGGTATATATGCGAGAGGAAATCATCCAGAATTGCCTTGCATAAGGGAGCGAGGGAGTCACAGAGAAAATATCCCCTAAGTCAGGATGGTCGGCAGCGGAATTCGAACCAGGACCTTCAAATGACACCCTGAACATCCAACCACTAGACTTGGCTGGCACCAAGGTTGTTATAGGTATTTTTAACTACGAGAAAAAATGATAGCCATACTGATAACATGGCATAAATTAGCCAGTTGAAGTGAGCAGTATGTTACGTCTGCGGGTTTTTTTGCAATGATACCAACTGATATATAGGGTTGCATTGCTGGACCTTTGCCGATCCCCGTGAGTAGAATAATAATAATAATAATAATTCTTGGGTAGTGCCTGACCCTATATAGGGTATGAGGCACGGACATTTATTGTAACTTGCAGTACATAGACCATATTTTTGAAATGCCCGGGCCCAGGATGACAGGAGGGGATGTGCAAGGTGTAGTGCAATGTCTTATCCGTGGCCATTTCTAGTGAACTCCCCCGGGTGGTTTAGTCTGTGGAAATACCACCCGAGACGAAGCCAGAGGTGACCCTGAACTCTGCACGAGATGAAGGGGGTGTCCCCGGGCTGGGATCGAACCCGGGGACCTTAACATCCGTGGGTGCATACGTTACCGCAGCACCACTCCGCCTCCCCTCCCCGTGAGTAGAAGTATCTTAATATTATGGTCTCGGCAGCTTAGGTAATGAGATAATTATTATCATTAAATAAACAGTGCAGTTTTTACGCAGAGCCAGGCCACCAAACATCCATTTCCTGGGAGAGTTCTGCCACATCAAAATAATGAGTTAGTAATTTTAATGAAAACTACTCATTCAAACGAGACTTTGCCTTTTTAATACAAAGCGAAGAGTTATTTTCTTTTCAAAAAAGGAAAAGTTGCCCAAAATATAGGTTACTCACTCCTGTAAGGAGATTTATTATCACACTATTACAAGTACGTGTGTTGGAAGCATCTTATCGCTGTAACCAGATTGGTAGCATCGACTAAACGACACCTCTACAATCATAGTTACAGTGATCCTGATAGGTCCAGAAAGTCAGCCACAGAGGTTTGGGAAACAGTATAGCCATGGATCACACCAGCTAGCCGCTTCCTTCCGTCCCTATCCTTGGTCCCATCCAATAGTGGTACTCCACCCCCCCCCCCCTAATGGAGCGCTTAATCTCCCAATGAGGTATAAATAAACTTTTAAAAAATTAATAAAAAATATTAATTCTCTCAGTAACGAGTCTGACAACCTATACTCTGGTGCCCAAGAGTTCGTCCTAAAACGTTAAAGGTATTATTACGAATCCTATAAAACGTACACTGCACATAATAGTATATTGTCGTCTTACCTTGTTTTTGCTCCGCGGCATGAAAAAATAATTAGCTCTACTCAATTTTAACAAGTTGGCTAAATGACTTCGGCTAGTCCTCCTTTCATCAGAATTGGATGTGAGTACAACCATTTCCAAAATAGCCGGAGTTGAGGAAAATCCCCACAGTTCAGTGATCTGCTCACTGGAACAATATGATGCACGACAAAAAGGGAATCTGTAGTGATATAGATGGCCCCATATAGCCTTTTCCCTGCAAATGCAGCCAATTAGATGTCATAATCGGTTATTACGACCATGTCTGTGGCCTTATGCTTAGTGTAATGGAGCAACCAATCTGCTGAAGGAAATGCTTGAGAAAATGCATTGGAATGGCAGCCATGTTTGTCCGCGGGCGGTATATAGACGTGGTTTTGCATTTCCGGGCCGTAAAATCTCTTGGTCGTGTCCAGCTGGCAAGACAATGCTATTAACCTGGAAGAGTTAGGCAGGATCCGCTTCCCCAGAACCGCAAATGGCTGCGGTTTCCAAGTTGAGCTGGCCTGATTATAGCAAAACGCTGCCAGCGTCCACTTAACCAACCGCAGCCATCTTCCAATCCGGATGTGGGATACAAAAAACACCGAGTTTATTTTAATTACGGTGGTTCAGGATCTGAAAAGGGGAAACTGCACACCTGAATAATAACAATTTTCAATTATGAAAAAGTGCATAAGGTGCTAACACGTCCCTAGGGAGTCTGAAAAATAGCGGTGCTTAATTCAAATCGCGGCGACGTTCATTTTGCATTAATTAACCACAGGCGAAAATATGAAAAGGGGGTACTTTGTCGAAGAGGAGGGGTGGAGAAGAATGAAGATATACAATCCCACCACATACCCACCTCGCCCCACTACCTCCCTCCCCTCCCCCCTGCCACGTCAGGGATGGGTAAAATAGTTGGGGGGAGTTGTGAGGTGAGTTATTGTGTAGAGAGCCATGCTTTTCTCCTTGCGGCTGCGTGTTCGCATCGATCCTAGCCGCTTTTGCAAATAACTTCATCAACCCACCCCACCCACCCCACCCACCCCACTTCCACCCCTCAAGTGGGCCAACTATTTGAGCGATCCATTTGCTTTTAATGGAGACATTTGGAGCCTTTGTACCCTCAGGAATGGCGGCGGCTAATGCAAGATACGAGGTCGGTGCGAAAGGCCAAACTGCTACGCGACAAAAGGCGAAGCGGGTTATGGCAACTCTAGGCCTCAGGACCTTTACACCCACACCTTGCCCACCTCCCCCCAACCAACGCTCAAATTATCTCCCACGATCTGCTGTTATCTGGGACCAAATGCCCTTTACCCCCTGTTGACTCTCTACAATAACCCTGGCACTGCACGAGATATCAACAACAATGCCAACCTCCCCCCTCCCCCCACACTGGATACGCATCCAGCTGACATCTTGATTGATATATTTCAAAGAGAGCTTTTGACAGTTATGAATACAGGGTGTTTATAACTGCTGCAGGTGATGGGATGCTAACCGCGGTTTAGAGTGTCACCTGTCATGATAGTGCGATGTAAGTCGTGTCATGTGTTGTAAGGTGTGAAGACAGGTGCAGAATGAAAATCGGCTGCAAAAACAGACCACCCCTGTCTCTCACAAACACAGTATACCCAGGTTTGTGGGATGCCTGGTTTAACCATTTTGCAACTGCACTTTTAAACACGTGCCTTTTCAAAGGAGGCTATGCAAGTGATAATATTATTATATTGTTTCGTGTCCTTCCCTGATGAAAAGCCACAGAGACAGCATGAACAATACTGAGAAGGTTGAAGGTGTCTTTTACACATTGTGCCTTATCAGAATAGTTCATACCTTCTGGGTGTCTTCTCAGGGTAGGGTGCAAAACAATGGCTCGTATTATTTGTCTTATGAAGGCATGACCTTAAGCATATGCATGGCTCATGTGCCACAGAATATGCGAGGATTGTCCGATAATTATTGGCGACACCGTTACCACTCGGCACCCCAGGTCGCCAGGACCGAATTTGGATAGCTAACTTTAGAGTCAGTCCTGGGGAACCCTACGGTAATATTTGCGAAACAGTCGCGGCAGTATGTGCTGATCAGTGCCTGTTCAAAGTGTACTATCAGTCCAACAAGAATTGTCGCAGCGGCAGCGCACGAACTACAATCTACGAGCACAGGTATACGAGAGACTGTAGTTCGTGCGCTGCCGCTTGCGACAATTCTTGTTGGACACCAGGTACCCATTTACTTGAGCGCCCTAAGGCAGCCATGTTTCATTAAGATCCCTGGGGCCGTCCAGACGGGCCAACCTTAGCCGCGGCTGGCCGCTGCTAGTCGAGGCCGCGACGGTTCACACGGCAACGGCCACGGCCAGGCCACGGCTCAGAAATTGGCCAAGTTGGCCGACTTCCTGGAAGTTGGCTCGCTGCTTGGCCACGGCTTGGCCTCGGCGACGGATACTGCGCGTCACTTGTTTTTCGTCGCTGCCATGACTA
The DNA here is from genome assembly GCA_000934665.2 of Catajapyx aquilonaris. NCBI lineage: Eukaryota > Metazoa > Arthropoda > Diplura > Dicellurata > Japygidae > Catajapyx > Catajapyx aquilonaris. Next base: position 5,668 of record KZ538899.1, on the reverse strand, counting down.
CCGGCCACTATTACAAATGCGGGTGGCTGTTATTAAAATATGTGCTCAGAACGGGTGCCGTGGCCGCGGCCAGCCGCGGCTAAGGTTGGCCCGTCTGGACGGCCCCCCTGTTGCACGTGAAAGATCTTCCAGACAGCAGCATCAAGGTCTTGTGCAGACGTGTGGTGACTGTGCCTCCCGTATCGTAGCCTACCATTGCGAGGTTCGTACAAGCATTTAAGGAAGGCGCCCTTCCGTACCTCAACAAACCCGACCCATGGGGAAGCTGTGACAACTTTTCTGGATATGGACCAGCGATGGACCTGCATGGAAGTGGCAATGGACATTGGAAAGCAGCATCAATATCATAATATTGCAACATCATCTGCGCCCAAAATTCACCTTAAGAGGAAGGATTTGTGGCAGAGAGGGCCCATTGTCTTCCACGACAGTCTTTGCTGTCATGTGGCCATTGCTGTTCGGAAATTTCCTCAGAAATTGGAATGGGAGCTGTTGGAACATCCTCCCCATCCATCTGACATGAGTACATAGTCAGATACTTACGTGGTGATTAGCCTCCCGGACAGCCCGACGTCCTGGTCATCCGGTCCCCTCGACTCCCACCCGTCTCCCGCTGGCTCCAGAGATAAAGCATGTAGGCCTAGGCCCTACTCTGCTGCGTACCGGACGTCGGGGTCCCTTCCTGCCCGCCCGATCCCGCGGCCGCCTGGTGTGTGTATTCTGCCTGCGTTGGTTATACTCCTGTCATCAATTACGTATCTCCCCTCTGCCATCATTGACGCTCGCCAGGTGTCGTGTGACCGTGAGACAGAAACTGTTGGAATGGTCCGGTAGGCGCCCGCGCCCGCGCCCGTCCAGGACACGGCCTCCCGAGTCCACTGCAGACGGCCCCTCTCAATAGGGCTGCTCGCGCCTGCTCCACCTCCGGTAGCTGGCAGTCTCGTAACATGTGCGCCGCGTCCTGGCTCCCTCCTCTGCACTGGCAAGTGTCGCCTCAGGATGCCCTGTCCAGCCGCAGCAGTTTGAACCTTCCCAAGTAGGCACGGAAGGGACCGTGGTTCGCGACGAGCTGGGCGATGTGTCCTCTCCGGTCCTCTCTAATCTGGCCGACGACCATCTCCGGCAGGAACTATCTCGTCCATGCAAGTTCATCGCGCTCCCAGTCCTTCTGCCACAATCGGAGGCCCTTTCGTACCAGTTCGCCGTTGTGTTTCGTTGAGGGTCACCCAGGTATAGCTGACCGGTCCGAAGCTCCGTCGCGTCGCTGCCTTCGCCGCCTGGTCCGTCTGCTCGTTCCGGAGAGTCCCGACGCGACGTGCGCTCGCACCCAGCCCAGTCGGATATGGAAGGCCTCGGGACCCCGCATCACGCTCTGAGCCCGAACCACCACCGGATGCGAGGCCAGGGGTTGGAAACTGCCTGTAGCGCTGAGGCTGAGTCGGAAATGATCCAGGTGTAGCCGTTGCAGATTGGTCTCTCGCGGGCCGCCAACTACACCGCCCGGACCACCATCTCCTGCTCAATGTACAGTAGTAGATGCAGGTGGCCTGGACGAAAGGAAGGCTCTTCACCATCACCATCTCGCGAGGGCCCGCAATTCTCACCATCGCACCTCCAGCTCTCTGGTCCGTGACGGATCCATCCGTAAAGATGACTCCGCTGCGCTGGCGTCGGATGGCCACTCCTCCCACATGGGGACGTCCGTTCGTTGCCATGCCCATGGGGCCGGCAAGTCTCCTGGAGCCATCGGACGGGGCGTCGTTCCATTCTCCAACTGACACAGCATCTGCTGCCTGGCACACCAAGCGTTCCGAACCCTGATGTCCGGGGAACCACTCCTTCCAGAACGTAGAGCGCCACCGTTGATGTGGTCCGGTAGGTGCTGGTCACGGAGAGCAGGAATGGATGCAAGACTTTCCTGTCGTGTTTCTGGACCCCCACGGCCGAGGCTCCTCTGCTCCTGCTCCTTGACGACAGGCCACAGTTGGCGACAGCCACCCTCCACACTTCAGCAGCGACGTTCCGAACCACGGTGAAAATCTGTCGGGCATGGGGCGCTTAGGTCAGGACCTAGTCCACCTGCACTCTCAGGATCCTCACGTTGGTGGCGAATTTGATGCTCTGTCAGCTTAGCCTGATCCTCGAGGGTTTGGGAACCTTACTTCCTGGCGCGGTATGGGGATCGGGATGGACAATAAATACAGCGGCCGTCTTTCCTGCGTTGTACTCCAGGCCGAGTCCCGCCGCTTACTCAGGTAGCCGCCGCTCCAGCGCTCCCCAGAGCCTCTTCATCTCCGCCGGCGAGGTCCCCTAGATCACCACCACCTGGTCGTCCGCGTAGGCCTGTGTGTGATACCGGGCTCCGTCCAAGTCCCGGAACAAGCGTAACCAGCAATCCATGGCCACTATCCATAGCGTCGGGCCTACGTTTATCCCCTGCTGGCAGCCCCTGTCCATGGAGTAGCCTATTGCCGTCTGTGCAACCAGATGTTCCTAGGGCCCAGGAAATCACTGATGATGCTCTCTAGCCTAGATGGGCAACCTTGCCCGTGCATGACGCAGTTAAAGACGTTGCGAATGTCGAGAGTGAGGACCAGAATTGCTAACCAACCCTCCGCCACCATTGAGTACAGGCCCTCTACCAAGCACACGAGTGCCTCCGCACGCCTTGCTGCCTCCTGAAGCCAAACTAGTCGGACGTCCACCCATCCGTCCCGTTCCATTATGTAAGCCAGTCTGTTATTTGTGATTCTCTGCAAGGCCCGTTCTAGGGCCGAAGCCAGACAAATCGGACGAACACCACCGTCCTGCCCCTTGGGTATCCAGGCCAGTCTGCACTCCTTCCACGACGACGAGAAGACTCACTCTTCGTACAGACGTCGCAGCACCCGTAACCTGCACCCTGGCAAGGCGTCCAGTATCCGCTGCAAGCAGGCCAGCGGCAAGTCGTCGTGCCCTGGTGGTGCCTTGTGGGGTGACATCCTCCACACAACCTCGTGCAGTTCGGCATGAGTGCACTTGAAATTTAATATTTAAAAGTAGGACGGCCCGACAATAGCTTCTCGTCCTCTTCACATGATCAATGTGCCAAACCGTCAACAAGGACACTATCAAAATTAGTGTTTAAAGAGGTTGGCCCGACATTGACTCGCAACATCCTCTCCGGCTCGATCAGAATCGTGACCAAAACAAAAAGGCTCAAGAAGTGAGAAAGCAAAAGACAGTTATAGAAAGAAGGCTCATAAGGAGAAAACTACAATCTGCCAAAAAAAACAAAATGTCGGGAAAAGAACTAACAAGGGAATGGTCAGGGTCGACAACCTCCGATTTGGTTGAATCTGGCTTGAAGGGTCATTCATGTGCGATAGACACAGTGGTGAAAGTGTTAGCTCCCAACGTCCAGCCGTTTCCGAGATATGAGCGACAGAAACATCCGAATTTTGGCCGCGCACATTTGCCGGGAGCCGCTCTGCCGGCTCCAAATCCCTTCTACCTTGATTCCCCCCACTTTTTTCGATCCCACACCACCATCCCCCACTCCCCCACCAACATTTTCGCTTTCCATAGTTTCTTTGCTCCGGTATTTATTATGAGACCATCAAGCTGCTTTCTTTCGCTTCTGTCAACTGCGAATAAAGAGCTTCTATACCTAAAATTGGGTAATGGGAAAACTCATATAATAAATACCGGAGCAAAGAAACTATGGAAAACGAAAATGTTGGTGGGGGAGTGGGGGTTGGTGGTGTGGGATCGAAAAAAGTGGGGGGAATCAAGGTAGAAGGGATTTGGAGCTGGCAGAGCGGCTCCCGGCAAATGCACGCGGCCAAAATTCGGATGTTTCTGTCGCTCATATCTCGGAAACGGCTGGACGTTGCGAGCTAACACTTTCACCATTGTGTCTATGGCACATGAGTGACCCCTCATGGCAGTTTCAACCAAATCGGAGGTTGTCGACGCTGACCGTTCCCTTGTAAGTAAAGCAACAAATAGGCGAACACGGACACGTCCACAAGGACACTGTGACTATGCCAAAATTCTAACAAGAGTACGCTAAAACTATCCACTTGAAGAGCGGGCGAATCCATTGCCGGTCCCAGCATGCTACAGAATGCTAATATGTCCTCAAAAAGAAATATCGCCCATGAAGTGGGCAAAAGTAAATGAACCAGCCCGTCTCCGCGAACACAAACGTAAACCACAACGTAAAACACAAGACCCGACAGACCACCGGGCCCCGACCATACGGCCCAAAAAGCAAGCGCAGATGACGGCAAGCCGGGGCCCGGCAGACGGACAACGCGTGCACCACATTAACGATTAACAATTAAAGCAGGCATGGTCCCATCCCACAACAAGCAAGCGGCCCCCTCCGACCCGGCCACTATTACGGGCGCACTAGCCACGTCGACGTGCGGAAGCCACCACAGCACCCCGTCGACCCCGCCAGTAACCCCCGCTAAACGCTGGTTCGGGGGTGGGGGGGGGACCGCTGCACCCAGTAAATGACGTATGCGAAGACTTAACAACTATTAAAACCCCCAAATGAAGAAGACTAAAAACTTGGAGAGGACCATGCCGTAAACCAACCTAAAGAAGCTAAACCCTAACACGCGTAAGACTCTTAAGAGTAAAACCCCCCCAAAAAAAACCAAAAAGGGCGCTAAAATCCCGAGCCCATCTCCAGTGCCCAGTTTCCCTCCATCCTTCATGCGTTCTCCTCCGAAAGGACCCGGTCCAGCTCCAGGCAGAAAGCCGTGAAGGCCCGCAAGCCAGCTCCCAGCAGCTCCACCCCCGAGCACGGCCACCCACAGCCCACCAGCCTCAGGGCGCTAATCAAGGTCCTTGCTTCTGGCTGCCCCCACTTCCGAGAGACAGCAGGATTCCAGCAGATGGTCGGGGTCCTGAATCCAAGCGCCACAGGGGCATGCCCCGGCGCAGGCCCACCTGTCCCTCAGTCTGTTGAAGCGTTGTAAGTACGCCAAGTACGGGCGTGTCCGTGGAAGTGTGTCCCCTCCATGACGGCCGGGAGGAACCGCCCTTACCGAAATTTAACCTAGCCGCGATCTTGCCGCTACCTCGCCAGAAGCTGGCGTGCTCGCCTCAGGATAGCCGCCACCTCGCGGGACCTCGCGGCTGTCAAAATATTCTCCTGACCTCATGACGAGCTAGCTGCTACTTGGCGACGAGTAATTTATTCGAATGTGGGGCAGCTTCCCGCGTGGAGATGGTGCTGCCGTCGGTGTATCGTTGCACCGATTTATCCCACAACAATGCGAATTAATTTTGGCCATTACCCATGTGCAAAGGTGACAGGATACTCCACTGCATGCGGCTCATTTACCCCCGAGGTACTTCATTGTGACATTAATTTGCTAGAGTCGTTAAATGGCAATGCTGTTTGGTGCGAGCAGGACAATCCGCGGTATGAAAGAGCCATACAAGCCTGGCACCTCCGCACTTCTACGAAAACCAAGCAACCAACCATGCGAAGAAGAGAATAATAAAAAGCGAAAAAGCCACTTCCCCATCCCCAGTTAGCCAACCCATGTGGGTCCAATATGAGGCCCACAAAGGTTTGCTAACTGGGATAATAATGTCGTATGTAGCTAGCCGCTAGGTAGCCAAGATTTTGGTAAGGGTTGCCTCCACAGCAAAGTACATGGATGGC
>JYFJ02003452.1:0-42731 GCA_000934665.2 Catajapyx aquilonaris | reverse complement strand
CGGGTCGTGGCCACTGCCTCATCCGCCCCTCCCGACCCCTTCCCCCAATCACCCCAAATAAACACCTTTTCACATACACCAGACAACGCAACGTACCGAGGGTACAACGGGAGCGAGGGTTTTCCTAGTCTCTAGTTAAAAATATGCTCGTAAAGCTAGTTACAGCACAAGTCGGATACTGTTCGGATAATGGTCGTCTGCGATTTTGATTTCACTGTTTACCAGTGTTTTGACGTCGGAGATAAAAATGTGCACATCGGGGAGGGGGGAGGGGGAGACAATTGGTTGGGGATTGCCAATGAAAAAGATAGAGAAGCACTGCCCCGTAAACCCTCTTCAAAGAATCCTCAGCTTACTTGATAAAATAGTCAACATCGTTGCGGGGGACATTTACATCATCCAGTTTGGGTGTCTGATTTGCATATGGAGAGATGACAATTTCCGCAGAACACTTACCCCCCTAGTCCCTCCTGAACCAACTCCTAAAGGGTCATCTTCATCCTCCACAACCCTGGACATGTCCACCACCATCTCTTCCTCCTCCTCCTCCTCTGCTTCCTCCTTCTTGATCTCGAGGAGAGTGTCTTCCATGAGCGTAGTAGACTCATTGTCCAACCATGGTGGCGGTGCTTCCTCCTCCTCCTTCACCCTCAGCCTCCAACTCTCCTCGTCCACTGTGATGTCCTCCTCCTCCTCCTTCACTTCCTCCTCCTTCTTTATCCTCAGGATCAAAGACATGGCCCTGCAAACACAAAGGGTGGAGGTCATGTCATCGTGCCAAGTGTCCAAGCCACACCGACCAGCCGAAGAATCAAGTCCCTTCAAGCCAAAGATGCTTCAAGCCCACAGAATCGACGGCCATCTTTCTCTTCTCTATCTTTTTTTTTTTATATGCAAAAGTAGGGTGCGTTCCTGTCACCGAACCAAGGTGGAAGGACGGGATTAGGCGCTATCAATTTCCATTCAACAATCGCCGCTACTGGTGAAGCACTGCTACTTCCTCCTAACCGCTATTGACTTGTTTATTAACAACTCTTCTGCTTGTCTGCCATGCTGTGTGTGAAAGTTCTCTCGTGGTGATGGGTTGGATTTCGAATAACATTGGGCACATTTTGGGATTAAATGATTTCAAATTTTTCTTGCAGCTTTATTGGCATATGCAAAACCTACATGTGGAGAATATCAACCAGAAATTGTCCCTTGATCTCTTTCTCCCTGGCCTAAGTGGACCGCAATCAAAACAGTTTGAGAAACACTCTGCCTTTTCACGTGAGATTTGTTATTGAAGTCAGCATAGTTCAAGAAAAGCTTCCAGTTTTTGTATCACGTAATACTCAGCATATCAACATAAACATGAAACACCTACATTTCAAATGTGAAGATTATGAAGATTGTGAATATATCAAGAAGGTCCCTAACCATACCTCCATACCAATAATTTATGTATGCATCACTGAGAGGTAATTTGCTAAGAGAATATCAATATTTCCGCGTGGACTAGTGTGAGGGTCACCTTTCATAAATACACACAAGAGGAGGAGAAGTGAATCATTGTTGCACTCTACTCGTCTTGTGGGTGGTTGTAGGCGAGGGACTGGCTGTGGACGTCTTGTGGGTGGTGGTTGGCGAGGGACTGGCTGTGGACGTCTTGTGGGTGGTGGTTGGCGAGGGACTGGCTGTGGACGTCTTGTGGGTGGTGGTTGGCGAGGGACTGGCTGTGGACGTCTTGTGGGTGGTGGTTGGCGAGGGACTGGCTGTGGACGTCTTGTGGGTGGTGGTTGGCGAGGGACTGGCTGTGGACGTCTTGTGGGTGGTGGTTGGCGAGGGACTGGCTGTGGACGTCTTGTGGGTGGTGGTTGGCGAGGGACTGGCTGTGGACGTCTTGTGGGTGGTGGTTGGCGAGGGACTGGCTGTGGACGTCTTGTGGGTGGTGGTTGGCGAGGGACTGGCTGTGGACGTCTTGTGGGTGGTGGTTGGCGAGGGACTGGCTGTGGACGTCTTGTGGGTGGTGGTTGGCGAGGGACTGGCTGTGGACGTCTTGTGGGTGGTGGTTGGCGAGGGACTGGCTGTGGACGTCTTGTGGGTGGTGGTTGGCGAGGGACTGGCTGTGGACGTCTTGTGGGTGGTGGTTGGCGAGGGACTGGCTGTGGACGTCTTGTGGGTGGTGGTTGGCGAGGGACTGGCTGTGGACGTCTTGTGGGTGGTGGTTGGCGAGGGACTGGCTGTGGACGTCTTGTGGGTGGTGGTTGGCGAGGGACTGGCTGTGGACGTCTTGTGGGTGGTGGTTGGCGAGGGACTGGCTGTGGACGTCTTGTGGGTGGTGGTTGGCGAGGGACTGGCTGTGGACGTCTTGTGGGTGGTGGTTGGCGAGGGACTGGCTGTGGACGTCTTGTGGGTGGTGGTTGGCGAGGGACTGGCTGTGGACGTCTTGTGGGTGGTGGTTGGCGAGGGACTGGCTGTGGACGTCTTGTGGGTGGTGGTTGGCGAGGGACTGGCTGTGGACGTCTTGTGGGTGGTGGTTGGCGAGGGACTGGCTGTGGACGTCTTGTGGGTGGTGGTTGGCGAGGGACTGGCTGTGGACGTCTTGTGGGTGGTGGTTGGCGAGGGACTGGCTGTGGACGTCTTGTGGGTGGTGGTTGGCGAGGGACTGGCTGTGGACGTCTTGTGGGTTGTTGGCGTCGATTGACTGGCTGTCGAAGAATTCTGGGTTGTTGGCGTCGATTGACTGGCTGTGGAGGACTTCTGGGTTGTTGGCGTCGATTGACTGGCTGTCGAGGACTTCTGGGTTGTTGGCGTCGATTGACTGGCTGTCGAGGACTTGTGGGTGGTTGGTGTGGAAGTAGAAGTATGCTTCGGAGTCGTCACAATTGGAGTAGGATGAGATGTTCTTGTTTTTTCAGTACTCTCGGTAGTTTCAGTAGTTGTTTCAATAGGTGTTGTTGGCGACGGTGGCAGTGTTGTAGTGACATTATTAGAGCAAGGAGCATCAGCTGGAGGAACACAGAAACTTCTCTCATAGCTGAAGTACCGCCCGTCTTTACATTTCATTCCAATCTGTGTGTACTTCCCGGGATTTAGTGGATCTGGATTGCAGATATAATAATACCTGCAATCTGGAGCAGGGAATCGTCCCGGGCTAGTGCATTTGGGATAACTATAAGGCGTTCTATGCGGATCACATCCCGAAGAATCTTTGTCCACGCAGTATCCTTTTTTGACGCTGAAGAACCTCCCTTCTTTGCAGTTGTACAACTTCTGCGTGAATCCTCCCAACCTGTCAGGCCTGCACACGTAGTAACTCGTGCAATTTCGGGTAGGGAACCAACCTGGAGTGGAGCATTTCTCACCCGACGGTGGTTCAGGAGGTTCCGGGTTATCGTCGCATGCGCTTTGATCTGACGTGCAACCTTTCTTTTTTCTATCAAAGTATAGGTTTAGTGGACATTTATATGGAGTGTATATAAAATTGTTTCCATCCAACGAGGGTGTGCATGAGTAGTATTTGGTGCAATTGTCGCCCCGGAACAGACCTGCGGACAGGCACTGGCTGTTGGATGAAGACGACTTGAATGCGACCACAGATGCTCGTGAATCATATCCGCACACAGCATCTCTCGTGCAGTACCCTCGTTTCTGGTCGTAGATGAGGCCATCTGGACAGCCGATATCTTGTCTTCTGAATCCTCCTTCTCTCCTCGGCGAGCATATCACGAACGCTTTGCAGTTGGCCCCAGGAAATCTGCCTGCTTTCGTGCAACGTGTTGTCCGCACCTCATTGCTCGTGTTGTTCCCTGATGACCCCTGGAATATTAGCCATCAATAATTTCATCGGCACAATACTTCTTATCAGTTATGGTGCTGCAATGGATATGTTAGTAATATTGATAACAAACAGTTTTTGGGTAAATTCAAGGCCTGACTTTCACTGATGTCGTCATTTGGTAAATACTGGAATGTAATGGGACATATTTTACGACCTTCACAGCTGCACTTGGCTAATCAGTGTTTGTCAGTGGCGTTGCAAATAATGTATCGCATCTATTTCCCTTATCTATTATCCGTGATTGCCCTGGCTGGCTGTGAAATAAGGTGTGGCACAGCAGTTAGAATGATAAGAAATACTGCACATGAGAGACATTCATTGCTAATAATAGTTGGACATGACAGGTGGCATATAGTTGCATGTCTCGCTTCAACCCCAAAAAAAACAGCCCAATTATTCTCACTTATATATACTGCAGAGGTCTAATTGCAGAAGTCATATCAGGGGCAATCAACAAGTGTATGTTTGATAAAAGGGCATCCCACAAATCACAGTCGCCTCTTTTATTTACAAGTCACTAATCGCACTTTGGCTGCTGTAGGCAACCAGTCAGGGAGCACTGTCTGCTGTGGTGTAATAAGCTCTGTACACACATTTTATCACATATCATCATTTTGTTACTCATCGGTTATTCAGGTGGGACAACAGAGACAGGTTTGATTCAAAAATGTAACGGAAAAGGGCAAATCAATTTGTTTTAGATCTCATCATCGCACATTAGCATATTACAAGAATTGCCCCAAATTAATCTCAACTCAGTTTCAGTAAACAAAACCAGATACCACACGCTATTGATACTGCAATAAGGAAGAGCTACTTGGCCCCAAGATAAGTGTACCCGATAACGAGAAGCGATAGATCACAATTGCTCGTTTTAGACACTACCGTTACGCCACTCCATAATCCTACGTTACAGGCTTCCGGAGAACTAATCCTGCTTAAACCAGAATTTGTCACAATTTGGCTTTCGACACGGACGTACATAGGATTTTAATGCAAGTTCATGACATTCTAATGGAAAAAAATTCTCCCTTTTTATTTTATCCAGCTACGTACAGCCGCAGCTTCCGTTATCTCGCAGCTCATGGTCCAATGGTTTAGAAAAACTAATCGTCCACCGGTGAAGTGGCACTATGCTTTATTTTTTTTACTCGGGTTTAAAAAGCCGAAAAAACGAAATGAAGATCTGACGTCATCAATTTGTTCTCATGCAACAATAGGAGTAAACAATGTTCTTTTTGTTGACACTGTTTACTCACATTATTGTTGTGTGAAGATGACGTCAGATCGTAGTTTCATTTTCCGCACAGTAGGCTTCGTGTGCCAGGATGGACTTGACGTTAGGTTTTCCGATCTTGCAAAATATAAATTAGTTTTATGGGCCTCGAAAGGACGTGCAGCTTTTTCTATCTAATCTGCATAAAGGCGATTGTAAACTAATTGTGCTAAACGAATTCCAACAAATTCTCATTAGGATAAAAAGTCGGTTACTTACCAAAAAATGACTGCTAACGACTATTACGATGAATGTCACAGTAACAACGTGCGTCATTTCCACGATCATGCCGAACTGATATTTCGTCCCCAAGCTGCATAATCTCCGGCCGGCTGCAAGTCGTCAGGTATCACCTGTTATCACAACCTGATAAGGATCGTTAAGCGGTGGGGGCGGTAGCATTCAAGACGACAGGTTGTTGTAATTCAGGGCTTTTTTTAATTGCTGTTAACTTCTTTGACCATAGGCGACGCTGCTCTCTCTTTTTTTGTATGGCACCCAGACTCTATGGTACACTATGTACACACTCACGCAATGTTTTCACTCTACGTACATACTTTACACTGTTACACGGCTACGCAGGACCTAAGAGAGACAGAGAGAGAAAAGAAATGCATGTTTTGGCCGACAAAAATAGGAACTGGGTCTTTTTTTTTTCACTTTTCCAGCCCCAACAAATGCTTTCTCGTGGAAATAAAAAGGTGTGGCGGGAAGAGATGCGTCCGCATTAGTATTGTTAGGGGGAGAGCTTCTTCGAGTATTGTTGGTTCCATTGTATTTGTGCCCCTTCGTTCTGACTAGTGTTATAAACTGTCCCATCAGGTTCACTGGAGGCAGGCTTGCACCTTCTCGATCCACTCCTGGGCCGAGTTGGCGTCGCTCGCACAGAAGTTGTACACACGACGGGTTGTACGAAGCTGCAAACAATCGACGGGATTAAAATCACGGGGGCGCAATTCGTATTAATGGGCGTACTCACATCAAAAAATGATTTGTCATCCGTTTTCTTCGGAGCTCCTGGAGTCGGTTGGGCGGGAGTCACAGACACGACGTCCGCCAAGTCTGCAACAATTGACGGGAATATTTAAACAATGCTGTTGACGAAACGTTGCATAAAAGCGTTATCTCTGACAAGTATGTCACTCGGTATCTCCGACAAAAAATGCAACTGTTAATCCCACATCGAGGCCAAGGTTAGTGTGTGTACTTCAAATGCTTACCGACAAATCCCTTGCAATGGGAGTCCTCCATTGCGTCGTAATATCTCATCTGGTGCTTGATGGAGTCCAGCACAAACCACCGTTGCTTCCAACCCTTCAGCAATGCTCCTCGTTTGTACAGGTAGCCCTCGTGCGTCCTGTTCTCGGCCACGTGGGATGAGAACTGGTCGTAGTACTGGCTCGTTGCGTTGTTGCGACGGTGGACACCTGACGTCACAGACACGGTGTCGGACTTGACGCTCATTGATGCGGGCGGGGCTAGCCCTCCAATGCCGATGGTCGCTGGAACTGGTGCAATGTATTTGGTGCAGTTGTTGGGTACGTTCTCGAGGCAGCGGTCATGGCACGAGTATCCGCAGTCGATGCAGTGCATTCCAGTCTTGACCAAGCCCCAGAGGACTGTTGAGCAACAATCGCAGTACGTGGGGGTGCTGAAGGTGTATCGCTCGAAGCGGTGGGGCTGCGAGTAGGCCTGCGAGAAGGCTTGCGTCTCGGCCGTGGATGCAGTCGTCATCATGGAGGCGGAAGCAGCCATCTTTCCACGCACCAGGATCTCCATAGTTGTGCGCTTGTGCAATGAGCGTCCGTGGGAGCGAACCAATGCGGACGTTGGGTCGGGGAGGGACAAGTGCGGATGGGAGGGATGCCGCCACTGTTGCGGCGACTGCTGGCAGATGGCGGAAGACGTCAGCGGAACATCAGGAGACACATCCATCTTATCCCACTGGACGCCCCACTTCTGCGGGAGATGCCCCAGCTCAATCTCCAGGTGGCGAATCTGCAACGAAGCAACTGAATTATACGGTACATTGCATACGACGGGGACACTAACCTGCGCTAGAAGATACGAGAACGCGTCAGGCACAGCCCGAGACACATCTTCGTACCCTTTGGTGACAGTCTTTCTGAACGACTTCCGTCCTCCTCGTTCGTAGGTTTCCTCGTCCTCCTCCTCGTCATCTTCCGCATCCACAACCTCCAGGTCGTACGCAGGCCCTCGGGAGAGGCTTTCCCCGAGGTAATACTCCCACAGCTGCAGGTTGCTCAGGTGCGAGTAGGGTCGCAGCACTTCCATCTCAGCGTCGGGGCGGTAAAAGAAGTTGGCGAACACAGGCCGCCTTGCCGACACCTTCTCGATGTAGTCAAACACAGACTGGCCCAGTGGCGTCTGGTTCTCTTCTTCCGAGGACGGCTGGATTGTCTCCAACCCTTTGTGATGCCGCGAGAGAGACCCTCGTTTGTCCTCCGCCTGGGTCACACCAAGGTCAACCCGTTCAAGCTCAGAGTCGAACAGGAATGTCCGGAAACGACCGGACACATGGTGGTAGGCCAGAAACCGCAGGTAGAAGTCGTTGAATTCAAAGCTGAGTGGGAACTGGCTTCGGACTTGGTGCACGGCATCCAGCCACTGCAGAAACACAGGGGCGAAACCCTGCCCTGGGCCGATCCCCAGTCCGCATCGGTGTCCAAACCGGTGCCCAAACGCCATCCACTCCTTCTCAACCAGGTGTCGAAACCCTTCCAACGTGCGGTAGTATGGATCGAGGCAGAGCTGGGCCAAGCTGGCCACTTGGCATGTCAGGTCCCAGCCGTCCTCGACGCATATGGCGGCACTTGACCCCTGCACGTCCAGCAGGTCAACAACGGCACCAGCAAGACGCATGACAGACTGCAACTGCTGGAGCCACTCGGAGGCCTCCACGCTTCGGAAGAACTCATCCGGAGCAGCCTCCGATCCAGGCGAGCTTGGGACGCAAGCTCGCATCAGCTTCTTGAAGGCGGCTTTGATCTGCCGACTCTCAATGGTCTCGACTGGAATGAATTCTACCCGTGTGTCCGCCTTGCAACCTTTAACCTGCGACCGCTCCCCGAATATGTACATGGCTGCTTTCTGGAAGCTGTGGATGTTGTCCAGGCCCGAATCTGAATCCAGCGAGAGGCGTCCGCCCGGAAGCGATGTTTGGCTGCCTTGGCGTCTGTCCTTCAGTGAGCCCCAGCGTCCGAATGATTTCCCTCCGGACGACCGCAGCGTGCTCATTGCCTTGCTGAATGGGTTCACGACGCTGCGTCTGGAAGCATCGGGCGTGGCGACGTTGTGTTCGCCAGCTGCCAGCAACAGCGAGTCGATGCTGAGAGTCGAGTCGGCTGCCCAACTTCGAGGCAATCCAAGCGGTGTCGTGTTAACAATGGCGTGCAAGTAACGCTCTTGCTCCACCGACGTTTCGACCGGTGTGGTGGCCACTCCCGAGCCGGTTGCAGACCCAGCCCCGCCTCGCAGCATTCCGATAACGCCCTTGCCATGAAACCCAGCGCCTCGGAGCAGCAACGCCTTTGTCTTTGGATGCCGCCATGTGACGACAGGAAATCGGGCGTGGCGGTAACAGCGGCAGAAGCGCCTCACTGTGTCATCGCTAATCCCAGATGGGACCAGCACAACCGCAGGGTACGATCGGCATAGGCTGTACCCGCAGTTCAATGTGCAGGCTCTGAATGGGTTGCCGGACTGAGCCCCACGTCTTCCAGTCCCGGTCGCACTCCCAACGACCAGGGTTCCGCCGTTACCAGGCGGATCAACCGGACCTGATCCAACGAGCCCTAGTCGCTGCCAGTCCTTGTAGTAGCTGCGTTCGGACAGTCTCTCCAGGGTCTTGGCGTCGGCAAGAGCAGTGGGAACTAATGTGGACGCACCGGATGTGTTCGGACGGGTCAGATCAGCATCCTCAACTGCAAAGTAGGGCGAAAATGTTATCGGCTACTAATGTTACCGCTACTAATGACACTGCTAAATTTTAACTCACGAGATAAGTCGTCGTCGTTTTCATCCGAGCGGTGCGGACCGCCAGTCGGGGATGACGGAAGGATGTACTTGTTGTGCCTCTTGTTGGCCCCTGGGTAGTGCGGCCCCTGGTCCACTCCTGGTCCACTCTTGGGCCTGAACCCGGCCTTCCTGGCTGTCCTCATCAGCGTCTTCTTGGCCAGCCCACGCAGGGTAGCACTCTTCTCCTTCCCTTTGTTCAGCAACGACTGGGACTGGCCGACAATGGCCGGGCTGGAGGCCATGCTCGCTCCCTGGAAGGCGAACCGCAGAAGAGCATGGGCCGGATGTCTGACCCTCGCAACAGCCTTCCGCAGGACTTCGACAGTCTCCGAGCTGACTTCCTCGTCGAAAGCAAGCTTCAGCAGCTGAAACGTGTTTGATCGCATCTGCAGCCCCTCTTGCAACAGCGTCTCGAAGTGGGCCACGTAATGGACCCCAACCCGCTTCTCCTTGGTCAGTGACGTCACCGGAAAAGCCCGGATTATGACCTGCTCGCAAGCGTATGGGTCGCACGGAGTTCCTTTAAAAACGAGGCGGTAGCTGGACAGAAACAGCGCACCCTCGGCAGGTAGCAACGACGGACCGGTGTTCCCAGCCCACTCGTCACGTCCGTCTGGCAGGAGATACACTCGAATCGGCTCCAGGACCAGCTCCTCGCCAGGCAACATATGTGGCGAGAGGATCTTCGGCTTCTGTACCGGCGGAAGTCGACGTGACTCTCGCTGAACTGCGTCCAGCGTTTCGACCTGCGTTTAGCGAACTTGTTATTAACCGAGTCGGCGGATGTACGAGTCATACTAACCTGCATGGCTACGACTCCTGGCACCATTTGGTGAAGCGCTCTGATGTGCTCCTCGGTGACGCCACCCTCGGTGCACACCTTGTCGACGAATCTGGAAACGAACCGCACGACCCATCCGCCAAGCTCGTTTGCAGACCCAGCGTTGGCCCCCCCGACTCCAGATGGATGCTCCGCTTCCTCAAAGCCAGATTCCGCATCGAGCGAGTCGCTCTCTTCCGCAACAGAGTTCGTGACGCTGTTGGAAGCCCGCTCGTCCTCTCCGCCCATGTATGGCCCCAGACTGCCCATCCCTCCGCCTCCCCAAGCGGACTGCTGTCGACTCCCTCTTCCGTCTAGCGGAACCAAGAGGTACACCATCCGGTTGGCGTAGTGGATGGCCTGGCTGTATATTGTCGACTCCTCGCTGACAACCAGCTCTTTCTGCTTATCTGCGGAAACACTGTTCACATCAGAGCCTAATTTCAAGATTACGAGGGACATACCTGCATCGAGCGTGGGCCAGATCCTCATTTGCTCCGCAGCAATCTCGAGTGCCGATGGTTCCTGCGGCCTGACTAGTGGACGACTAGATCCGCCTCGCCAACTGTACTCCGCTTTCGGCTGGGTCAAACCATACGGCTGGAAATCGGATAAGTTATTTTAAAGCTCAAAAAGTGTCGGAGGATCTGTCGACTCACGCTTCCTCCGACGTGCCCGTTGGTCATCCCGGTGTCCGCGTCCCCTCCGCCGTTGTTGCCTGCCCCGCCGTACAGCGCCTTGATGTCCTTCTGAACGTCTTGGTTGAAGGCAGACTCCCAAAACTGCTGGCTCTGCCACACGGGATGATCCTGCACACATGTGTATGCGAACTGAATGACTCCGGTGCACAGCCTGCGACAAAATGCAGTGGCCAGTGGCAGCAAAGCGGCCGCAACTCCATGCTCCCCTTCGCAGTCGTCAGCCAGAGCACAGTTCATCAGGCGGACAATCAGTTCGAACTGTTGGTGCTCCAGCATCGCCTTGTTGCCTTGAACGTGCGTCGCCAGCTCGGCACACAGGGCCAGCCGAGCCTGTCTGGCCTTCAGCGCTCTCTGAACGGCCGGAAATGCCTTCAGCGCCTCGGATATCTTGGACTCAAATATGCAGTCGACGCAGCTGCGGAGGACTTCAAGACGACGTGCAGAGCTGGCAACCAGGTGTCGCTGCTGGGCCAGCTCGGTCGCGGTCGAAACAGAAGCGGACATGGCAGTCAGGTTGGGTAAGGCGGACGAATGCGGACCAGACGGAACGATGCGGCAGGGCGGAGGCTTCGAAGACAACCTGCAATCGGAAAGACATGTCAAACACAGAACATTGCATGCGTAAATATTCGGAAAATGTAGCCGTATGTTACTGTTGAATGAAGCGCATTTTTTATACAGCAAAAAATGCAAGCAGTGCGGTAGTACAACTTCATAGCTTTCGACATGAAAAATAAGACAAACACTTGCAGAAATTTGCATAAATTATTCCAGCAGATGTCCTCGTCATTTACTGAAATGTTCGTCACACTGTCGCCTACAAAGTGTTTGCTCGTTATTGCGAAAGTATGTCTAATCCGTAGCTTTTGTGCAAAGCGTGACGAAACAAACAGCAGGATGCCGCTATACGTGAAACTAATTAACGTCCAATCATTTCGCAATATTTTAAAAACCCAATCTCATTAGAAGTTGATTATGACTTGAACAAACACCTTGTACAAAAATAACGACTCGTTCCCGCAATGGAAATCAGTGCTTTCGTATGTCACGCTTCAAAAATAGTTTTAAAAGGCAGGAAGCAAGATTATGACGAGTTACGTAACTACCGATTTGAGACATCCACACGTACTAGTCAAAAGAACGCAGCATGGCTCGAAATTAGCGGAATACATCTGTTGACCACATTAATCACTACTTATGGTCGTACACTACACCCGTATGTTCAATAATAGGGTTTATGCTGCGTTTACGAGTGAGCGATTCGATCTTCTTGCTGATCAATTCGCTCGCATGTAAACGCGGCTTTATAGCCTTGCAAGGCGTGCACCTAGCGGAAATCATGCTAAGCAATGCGTATATTTACAACCCATTCTGAGCTTACCACAGCGAGGAGTCGGACGAGCTAATCCGCAACAATGAAAGAGACACACGGGAAGTATAGAAAAATGTATACGGAAAAATGCAAGATGGGAGCGGTGCGTACCTGGATTTAATCCCCGACTTCCCGGTGCCGTCCTCGATGACGAGCTGCACCTGAGCCGTATCCAGTCTTGGAAATATCGGCAGATGCACCCTGAGGTTGGCTCCGTCTGGCGGCCTCGGGACCTTCTGAACGTACGGCTGCGGGTTTGGATTCTCGTTCAGATGCAGCTGTTGCGCCAGCTCCTGCACGTGCACCAGGGCCATCCGGGAGTCGGCCAGCTCCAGACGAGCCTGCTCGCAGCAGCTGGCGTACACCTCGTCCCACACGTCGCAGGGACGCCAAGGCGGACCACGCTCGGACACAAAAGCGCCAAAGGCCATACCTCCTAGGAGTCGGCTCATAAAGTCACACTCTTGCATCCCACGGCTGGACAGAAACGTGGCCTTGTCGAATGCGATCACAGGTCGCGGGTGGATCCGGATTATCGTGAGGCAGGAACGGTAGCCCTGGAGCAACGTGGCGACTATCCGCAGCATCGTCGCACGCACCTCCTTGTCCAGCGAGGCCGGCGGGGACTGTCTGGCGCCGTTGTTCGGAAAAGCCAGGTCTGTTCCGGACAACTCGGGCTGCAGTACCGCCGAGAGCGAGTCGCATGCGTGTTCCCACACCGGATCAGGCAGCAGTGGGATCTGCACACAGTCTGGTACGGCAATAGCGCCTCCGTCGATATCCGCGATGATGACGTCCATTGCGTCCACTTCGCCTCGTAAAGACGAGTGGACGCCCATTATGAAGGGCGTCGGCGTCGAAAGGACCTCCAACAATGCGGCCGGAAGCAACGGGATGTACACATGAGCATATCGGAATGGAAACAACAATGCGGTGAGGGCCTGGCAGGCTTGAGCCAAACGGGTGTACGACTTTGAATGCAACAGAATCTTATGCTCCGTCATGGCCGCACAGTAGAGCACCAGGACATTGCGGACACCTGCGGAAACGGGCATTAGCGAGTTCATTACAGTGCGATTACGGCCGTACCTAGCTGCCTGAACAACAAAGCTGCGGAAGTCCCCGTCGTTGGGACGGTCGGCGACAAAGGCGGCTGCAGACACTGCCTGTCTCCCGCCCCGATGCTGAACCGCACCTGTGGGCCTCCCGCCGCAGGGACGTGGACGCAACCGAGGACGTTTCCCACCAGCGTCTCCAGCGGAACGGACATGCCCTCCAGATGCGCCGTGTAGATCGCTCCAAGGCAGTTGCGGAACGTCTCAAAGTACTCCAGCCTGGGGAGACACATTCAATTAGTTGTAAACGGCAGATTACATCGGCACAAACCTGGAGACGAGAGCGAGGCACTTTGGGGCGAACACTGGGGTCGACGCAGGGGCAGACACGGGGGCGGGATCCTCATCATCGTCCGCCGCATGCTGCTGCAGCAACGCCAGCGACGGGGAGACGGGCTCGGAGAAGGTGAGGCAAGCGCAGTAGTGTCTGTTGGCGTCAATGTCTGTCAGGACGGAGACGAAGAAGCGCGGGTCGCTCCGGGCCTGGCTCAGGGCCCAACCCAGCGGCTGGCAGAACCACTCTATGCCCTCGATGAAGGGCGTGTCCGACCAGTCACGCTCAGGGAAACGCTGGATTATGCGGCCGCACCCTGGGGGAACGGAACGTTTGATGTAATGACACGTACGGAACATTACGAGTTCTTCGCAATTGGAACGTTACGGCGAGACTCATTGACATTATTTGGATGTAATGAGCGTGCGACATGTCATGTAATTTTTAAATTAGGCTTAATTGGAACGTTGTGCGGAACAATGTTGCGGTGGATACTCACGCTCCTTCTGGTGGTCGTAGCCGACGACCACGAAGTAGTCTGCCAGCCTGGCCATCCTTTGGGCTAGGGGCAGAACCTCGGACGATAGAGAGAGCAACTAGGGGCGAGTGCAGGGGCGGCCCCGGGGCTGCCCTGCCCCCCCCAAATAAGGCCTCACTCAGCCGCCATCACCCATTCTCTTGGGCCTGCCCGTGTCCCCCCCGTCCAAATAAATAATGACGGCCCCTCGAATAAATTAATTAATAATTATTAATAATAATTTAAATATTATAAAAATTCCTTTGGCCCCACCCAACCCCTTCGGAAAGAGGAGCGAATGGAACGTGAGGGGAACTGGGCTCCCGACTGGGGATGGTTCCAGGTCCCGGCGGACAGGGGGCAGCACCGTGTCGAGTGGGGGGGAGATGGGAGGGGACACCGGCGCCATCTGGGTGTTGGGCGTGGCAACTAGGAGGAAGGTGACTCCTTATGGAGAAAGGATAGCTTCCTAGTGGTTCGGCCGGCTGGAGCCAGGTGGCAGCACCGCACAGGGGGCCGCTTTTAGACGGTACCGTATCGGTGGCACTGTCTAGCCTGCTATTTATAGACACTTAAATTAGATATAAATCTTGGCAGAGTGCACTAGAGATATGACATGCAGCTATGCCGGTTGCATAATAGTTATCAGGGGTTGCTACTGTAAAAAAAATATAGCTTACATATGCACATAAAAAAGGGACAGTTTGTTCGTTTGTCCCATACCGACTCCAGATAGTACCCCTACCCGTAGGAATAGGTTACTATGGCACAGGGGTGGGGTGTCCATTCTGCAATTACTGTGCGATGAACGAGTGTCCTCATTCCTTAACATTGGTATAAAAGGCTAGGTTTGTTCGTTTGTCCCATGCCAACCCCTACCCGCCTCCATCTCCCAGCAGGGTCCATTCTGAAATTCCTGTGCGAAGAAAGGGTATCCTGCATATATGCGGTTCCAGTCTGTATAAGATCAAGCGTTGGTTTTTTATTTTATTTTCGTAAGTAGAGCCTATATTATATCTGCCAGAAATGTTGCCATGCAATTGCACTTATTTCACAATGATCGACAGTACTTGAGCGATGTTGGGAACTTGAGAAATGGTCAATGGATACAAATCATACAATGAAAGGAAAGTGTATGGAGATGTATGGAGTAGCAGGAAAGAAGTTTATCAGGTCCCATCAAGACCTGGCCAGGCTGGCTCCTGTAAATAGGGTTCTAACTAGAATATAGACCCAGAAATAAGGGACCACAGTATATTTCCACCACTTCAATACATACGACCGGCTCCACACGAGCCCGGCCAGCAACTAGCTGCCTCTCTTACACATTGGGGAGGGGAACATCATCTCAGGGGGGAGAACCATCAGGATGGGGGAAAGGCACCTGCGCACGGATTAAGAACTCTCTAGACTAGACAATTATACATGAATTAACTACATGACATGAACACACAACCAGGGAGTTACCTACTCCCGAGTCTTACAATAAAGGCACAACATGCAGTAAAGCACTGGCAGTTCAAAGAGTATAATAAAGAGGGTCAGGCAGAGTCATCAGTCGACTGACCCCCCTCTTCCTCTTGGCACCGTTGGCATTGAGCTGGCTCAAGCATAAGCAGGGGGAAATTGGGCGGAATTATCTAAATATCACTATTATACTTAATGAGTAAAAAATACTGATCCCACTAGGTACTTCAGTAAGGCACATTGACATGGACGTTTTCTCAGGAAACTGCATTTCGCACGTGCTTCTAATCTGGATAACCTGTTTCTAAAATAATCAGTGACATCATGTTCCTGCAGAAGTCAGTCTTAAAACTAATCGTTAAATATCCCACATGTTTCACCAGTGACCCACAAAGTTGTGCTGCCCTTGCGTTGGCTCACATTTAAAATTTCTTTTATTTCAATACTAATAGCACCTATAGAACAGCACCTAATCAAGCAACACGACGTGTCTACGTTCAAGCAGTATGAGTGTTACGACACAACTTATGTTTGTCACTGGTGTTCAATGTGGGCTCACCCAACAGGATTACCAAAGGTACAGATCCTTGGTGAGCGTTGTTTGGAAGCAGGGCCTCTGCCTCTTGCCGTGCAGCTCCAAATTGCTGGATGATGACAAGGAATGATTCGCGACTCTCGTGTTTACTTCAGTCAAAAGGGCTGCCAAGTGCAGAGGTTGCCCCCCTGACCTCTTCCTGTCCTGGAAGATCCAGATCAAGGCCTGGACGAAAGCTGAACCACGAGGGTCCAGAAAAGCCCCATAACCATAGGTTGTGGCATGGGCCACCAGGCAGTCACGGGGAATGTTGGTAAGTTCGCACGGGGCGGACAGAACCGGCTGCGGCTCACCAACACCGTCCCACAAGAGCGTCCCCCGGCAGGCCTGAAATATACAACGCCCATGAACATTAACCAGAATAGGTGTTTATCATTGCTGTCAAAACTCTTCAAAAAAGTTTTACAAGCTTTGTGTAACTTAACCATAACTAGTATCAAAGAGCTCTTGCAAGTATTCTGAAATACAGGGGGACTTGAAAATATGGTTACGTAGGCAATTGGATTGTATTGCTGGTTTCCATTGTTGGACTGCCAACAATGTGCTAGTAGGCACAACTGGAAACCAACAATACAATCCAATTGTCTATAATGTATCCAAACCAGGGAGCATAATTAGACTTTAGTCGCCCTGCAGTACGCAACAAAAATCATCCAAAATGTGGAAAAGTTAACTCATTTTGGGTCATGCAATGTTGTTATTGAAAGTGAGAGTGTCCTTTGCTCACCTCTATTAAAAAAACTATAGGTTTTCCAGCCAGGAAGGGCAGCCACAGTTGGTCGATGCTGTACTCAACGTCCGATGCTGCCAGGGTGTTCATGCCCCCGTGGGTCAACACGGCAATGAGCAGGATGTCAGTCTTGGTATGATCCTCAGCAGCCACTGAAATGACAACATTGAAATAACTCAAAGGTATTCCCTGTGCAACTATGAGCGAGTGTTATATTATTAGAGAGCAGTCATTCCCAAGCACATGCGGGATCATTGCAACAATTTGCACTGCACCTTTCCTGAGGATCCGGTCAATTTCCGCTTTGGTCTTATCTCGGAAAACTTCTACGTCCAGCCCCAAGTCTGTGAGCAGCCACCGCAGGCCATTCTCGTCCTTTAGAGTACCTTCACGGCGTAGCCCTGGGCCATTTGCAAAGAAGTGGTTGAAGATAATACCAAGGCCTTGCAGCTTTGGGCCCCTCCATGCATACACTGAGTCGGCCAAGACCTGGGCCAACTCGTCTTCCTCCGAGAGAGATGGGTTGATGCCAGCATTGTCGGCAGGCAGCAGCAGAGCCCATAAGTACCCTGCACATGAGATGTACAAGTCACATACGAGCTTGGTATCAATAAAACCCACAAGACTAATTACTTCCAATCGGTGACCAAGCAATCCAACGTAACAGAGCCCGGAAGGAGAAGGCTCCTGGGCTTCTCTCGTCGTCGGTGCCCTGCCTTCCTGGCTCACCTGCCCCCGACATCACTAGCTCACACAGCTCAGCCACACTCTACCGTGGAATAAGCCAGACCGACATGAAATAATGCAAAGGAAAGTGCGATGAATGTGTTCTTACAATAATTACATGCCCACAAGTGCAACAACACATGTGACATGCCCATTTTCATATTTTTAAATTATTTCCATTATGTTACCAAGAGCTAATTAGATGTTACATATAAACTTGGATGATGATGATGATGATGATGATGATGATGATGATGATGATGATGATGATGATGATGATGATGATCTCACAATCGGAGACTACTACTGTAGCTTTCAGTGTTCCTACCTTCACAACGTGCTTCAGTAACACGTTGTCTTCCTCGCACTTTGTTGTCAGATTAGTTGATTGTGTCGAGTCACATCCGGACAGGTGCTTGCTGATAAATTTAACGAGCTGATGCCTCCTGTGATTTTATTAAAATGAAATATTAATGAAGGGCATCGCTGGTAATAATTATATTAAATAAATAAACTCTAGGAACGGATTCATATATCGATGTATCGATACATCGTGCTGTCGATAGGCGGGAATTTTTAAATGTCCCGCCGGTATTTTTGTACAGTGTGTTTCAACTACTTGTACTTACTTACATTAATTAATTAACTGGAGTTTATCGGGGTCACTTTTTGCTACCAGTTAAGCGCATTATAGATAGGGCATTCCCGTAATCTATAAGAAAAGTGACAGATAAAGCCGTCAATAAGGGAAATGACCTTTACACTTCCACTATAATTATACTGAATGGAGGCTAATCAAGAGCGAAACATGCACCAACTACTTCATGAAAACCTTGTAAGGGTGTAAAATAGGCGGTTTGTTCACGATCAGTCACGTGTTTTGAGTGTCTGTCATGATAATTGTGGCACTGAAGTTTACTGTCCAGTATAGCAGAATAAATAGCTTCAAATAGTTACCCCTTACGTGTATACCCTTCATGCCTTCAAGCTCTGCCGCTTCAATTTTATGATAGTTGCATCATCGCACATAGTAGAATGCTGATGCAATGATGCAATTATTAGATTTAATTAAATCTAATAATTGCATCATTGCATCAGCATGATATCTATTGGTCAATGCAATGTTGTTTATGTCTGTCGGATGACTGCCCGGCGCGGCGGCGTCATTTCTTTTTATCAGAACTGATATTATTTTTAGTAGCGAATACTGAATGAAAGCGAGATAATGACTGCAATCGGCGATAAATAATTCCTTTTTAATATAAGTTGCAGTGAAGGCCACTTTCGTTGAACTTAGTTTTCTATAGGCTGCAACATACGTGATTTTCAAACACTGTGGTCGAAACAACAATTTGTGTTAAAATAAAACTGAAATGCTCAGCTATGTCTGTGATTTGTTTATTTACAAATAATGTTAATACGTGACATATGGAGAGGTTATTATCTAGTTAAGACAAAGCAAGCCCTCTGAAAGCCAATAAAATCTTCACTTTTGAACATCATTTGTCACTTGCACAGAATGGTTGACGTCTTAACTGATAAAGTAGCTGAACTTTGTACACGTGGACAACGATAAGAGCTTATCAGGTGGCTGCTGTATTTCCTTCCGTTGTTTGTTCAACTTCAACAAGTACCATTCGTGGAAAATAATAAGATTGTATTATTGCTGCACAATCACCTGACTCATTGTACACATTGCGCCTTAATATTTTGCGTCTAAAATGAGCTGGCTTGATCCAAAATAAAACTCGTCCTTTGCCAGATAACCTCGGTCGGAAGGACACAATGTGCACTAAACTACGACTATGTGCGATACTGAGGTCAGAGGTAAAGTTCCTTGGTGAGAGCTGATTGGACGGAAGGCACTTGCTTCATGCCATGTCGATCCCTCCTGCTGGATTGAGACTCGTGCAGGAGAGCCACGTTCCTGGTGACCTCGGTCATTAGGGTCAGAACGTGTGGAGGTGACCCCCCGGATGACCTCCTGGCCTGGAAGACCCGAACCACCTCCTGGATGAAGAAGGACCCGTCGTTAGGGTCCAGGAAGGCCACGTTCCCAAAAGTGGTGGCGTGGGCCAGGAGACAGTCTGGAGGGAGACGCATCAGCTCGGGGCTGCCCCTGGGCGGGGAGGCAGGGGCGGATGGCCCCGGGGCAGCGTCTTCAGTAGTGGCCGTACCACGGGCAGGACGAGTCGGGTGACCCATCACCATCAGGCCGCTGTCCACGTCATGGCCGCGGCAGGCCTGAAAAACATTGAGTAAAACAATTTCGTCCCACTGCTAACTTAGCAGTAGGCCTACTAGCGGTACTGCTAAGTTAGCAGTAACTATAGCTGTGGGACGAAAATTCCATCCACTATCATTTCACTCGATTTAGCTTTCTGAACATGTGTGTAGGGATTTTACAGCTATGGTTGCGTACGTATATCGAGCCCAATATGATAAGGATAAGACAGAAGGTCAAGGGCTCGTCCGTGAAACTTTGAAGGTAACATGCAGTCTGAGCTACGCATTTGTGTACACACACTCACATGATTCAGAGTGTGACTCACAATCATGCCACAACTCGTACCTTTCGCTACTTACCTGAATGAGAAATATCTTTGGTTTTCCAGCCAGGCCCTTGCAGTTGTCGTCCTTGAATGGCAGCCAGAGTTCTTCGGTGCTGTATTCGCCATCAGAAGCTGTCAGGGTGTTCTTGTCACCATGGGTCATCACAACCACCACCAGGAGGTCATTGGAGCTGTGGTCATCGCCCGACACTGAAACAACACCGGTCACTATATAGCCAAAGAGAGAGCGAAGGGGCTTACCCTCGAAAAGTATGTCCACGATTTCCTGCTTCGTCTTGTCCCTGTACACAATCACGTCTAGACCGAGGTCCTTGGACAGCTTCTTCAGGGCCATTTCGTCTGCTGTTGCCCCTCGACGGTACAGCTCCGGGTCTTGCTCAAACAGGTGATTGAATATGATCACCCGACCCTTGACCTGCGGGCCATGCCTGGTGTACGCAGAGTCGGCCATGACCTGCGCAAGGAGGCGGTCGGCATCTGAAGCGATCAGTGAAGAGGTCACGTCCTCTTCGTCGTCGTCGTCGTCATGCGTCGACATCCGCCGATTCCCCATGCACGCACAGACAGCATCTGCACACGACCACATGCACAAAACTGGCAAGGTACTAGCCTGTGGGACAACACTGACCTGTGATCTTGGAGCGAGAAACACTGCGGTACAGAGCCCTGAAGGGGTCGGCTGGTGACCTACTGCAGCCTGCTGCTGGACGCACCTGCCGACCCGGGTAGGATGTTGCTGAGACAACATCAGACATGTTTACACACAAAGCTACAACTGGAGACTGCCGGTCTCTCATGCCGGATGCGAAGGTCAGCCTGTTACAAGAATCGGACTTTGATCGGAGATAAAGGCTGCCAGGGAATTCACCAGCCACTACTTCTCTTCTGCGGTTTCCATGGCGCACCCTTATCCTTATCAAAAGCTCCAATGCAAGGATGTTGCGGTGTATTAACAACCGGAATGCAACATGTGAGCACATGCTTATGACACTGATAACTATACGGCATAGGCTAAAAATAATAGCATATTCTGTTTTAGCCAATGTTGACGCAAGTTTGTAGTGTGTTCAGCACAAAAAAAATCTTACTCCTTACTTACTCTTGCTCTCATTTAATGAGAGCAAAAGTAAGGAGTAAGTAATAGTAAGAGCAATTATTTTTGTGTTGAACAAATTTGCGCCCATTCAGATCAGGTTTTATCCGAGACGATATCGGATATTTCCGGCAGTACGATTGTCACAGCCTCTTATTCAAACCATTATGAAACGGCCACTTGAAGGTTTTAATTCCAATGCTTCAAGTGCACGTAAGTACAGTATATCTTGACAAATCAACAGTCCAAGAAGCACTGCGTTGTCCAAAGTAGACTCCATATTAACAAGAAGCATAACAATAATATTTCGTGTGAAGAATTGTGTGAATCACCAGCAAGAAAGATAATGAGAGCGTCGTCGGCAGCTGTTTCCGGGCCATTTCCCCTCCCGAATTTATCTCTCTCCTGGTACCTTCTTCCTCCCATTCCCAAACAACCGAATATGTGTGGGCCATCTTGCAAACGCATGTGGACAACGGTGTTCCCCATCCCCCCACTAAACAATGCGAAGGGAGGGGGGGCCTAATAATGGCAAATGCGGGCTTTGTGAAATGATGTGGTTTCTAATGGTTTCCGCGAATACTTGAGAGCGCGGCTTTACAGCCCGCTCTAATGGCACTTGCATTATAATCAAATGGGGCGGAAGAGGTGACGCCACACGACGACTGACGCGCCAGAGGTGCACACACACACACACGTATACGCAGGAGGGTTAATGCAACCGGCCCATTAGCCACCAACCTCGCCAAAAAAAAATCCGTTTCCTTCTGGTCCTATCCCCCCCCCCAAAAATTTCGGCTCGCCAAACGAGCAGTGCTGCCACCAGCAAGCAAACCGGAAACGCGATTGACACTCGCTAATTGGGGAATAATGAAGCGACCCTGCTATTGCACAGCATGATGAGGGTTTGGTTATATAATATATGGAATGCTGTGCGCTGCTCCAGCCAGGCAACGCTAAGTGAAAATGAATTAATTACGGGGCGCAAACGAGTATTAAGCGATGCCTCTCTATTAACGGACGGGTTTTGCAACAATGGCTCGGTTGTGCGTGTGATGTGCGCTGCACGCCAATAATATTACTATACGAAACCCGGTTGGTTCAAGGAGACGTTCGCATAATGGTTGCCGGGTGTTTTCGGTGGGGAGGAAGTTCCATTATCACTAATTGGAGAATTAGCTGCCTCCTAAAGGCCTAAATACCCGCCCTTCGTAGACTCATTCGGATAATTAGAGAGAGAGTCGAGCAAGTTCAATCGCCAGAAATATTGTGGTTTCAACTTTCAAGCTTCACACTCTTGAAATGGATACAAAAGGCCGGATTGTGGCAAATGGAGGCCTGCGCTTCATCGTATACGAATTTGTTTATTAAACAATCGCCAGCAGTGAAATACAGGCTGCCAAAAACAACCTTTACAAACATTGATAGTGTGGCCTATACAAGAGTGATGCAGAAATGACAAAAGTGATCGATTCACACTTCTTGTACAGTACACGTCACATGTTGACAAAGTGCCAAGACTTTTATCGTCTTGTTTTTCCCCGCAAATGATAATGAAAGACACCAAGCTGCTAAACCACTGACCTCAGATGCCAATGGTTCAAATTATGTAGGTCAAGTTTTCCAGTTACAATTGAATCCAACTTTGGAAGGCCCAGCCTGCGCCTAAGTAACCTCTTAAAAATAAGGAGCAAATTGGAAGAAATACACGACTACTCGTATATGGAGCGGTGTTTACAAACTAACCAGGAAAACAGCAATAAAATATTGGCCCAGCATCTGGGCAGTATAAAGAGCAGCCAGCTTCTACAGTCCTCGCCTGAAGCCTATCTTTTGCGAGCAACTTTTGCGCGAAATCTTCCGCGATTCTCTCTCACAGTTCTGGCTCTGAAAATAAAGAAAAAGAAAGAGAGAGAAAAAGTGAGGTTCCCAAATGGAGGTTGACTAACGTACATATGTCGTACTTTTCGGGGGCAGGGCCTGCTCCTGACACTTCTGACACTCCGGATTGGAGGGAATAACATGCGAAGATGATTACAAAGGAGAGGAAGCTGCTGGGGGGNATGCGGGGAAGGGATGGAGGCAATTCTCCGGAATCGACAAGGTGAAAAAGCAATCAAAGTCTCCGTGACATGAATTTATCGTACTGATCCCCCTCCCTCAACCCTTTTTCTTTTATATAGCCCTCTTCTCATACCTTCTTCTTAAGAGAGGGGGGGAGCCTGCAAGGAGGATGAATGGCTAAAGATTTCCTTCCGGGCATCATCCACACCTGGCGAGGATCAAGCGGAAGGGGAACACGGAATGGAAAATGGAATCGCTCCATAATTATGAGCCAGTCAGTCAGAATAATATCTGCAAGTCGTCTCCCCCCCCCCCCCCTTCCTTTCCCCCCCTTACCCTTCCCTCAGCTAGAGAGAGTCAAAAGACAAGGAGGATTGATTAAGCGGAGTTGGAGAGAGAGGAAGCGACGTTTATTTCCAGCCCAGGTCCCAAGGAGCCGCCCCCAAAGTGCCAATTACAGGGAATCGGAGTTTCCGGTCGTTTGCTTCGGATTTTGCCAGGTCGCCCTGGGTCGACCCATCTCTCTACATACCTCATCATCAGGAGGAGGAAGTGCATCCAATCATTTCGACATCATATTTGAGAGAAAAAAAGGGGGGAACACCTACCCTCCAGCACGTTGGTGATGAGTCGCAGTGGACACAGTCTCGTCTAAATTCGACATAAAATCACACACCTTATCATTGGCCACGTTAGGACAGTGTTGCCCTTCTGAAATGTAGAACAAGATTGGCAAATCACGACATCGTGATTCGAGTAGACTT
This sequence comes from Catajapyx aquilonaris, assembly GCA_000934665.2. Taxonomy (NCBI): domain Eukaryota; kingdom Metazoa; phylum Arthropoda; class Diplura; order Dicellurata; family Japygidae; genus Catajapyx; species Catajapyx aquilonaris. Next base: position 18,783 of record JYFJ02003452.1, on the reverse strand, counting down.
TTTTCCCCCACTGACAAGGAAATTCCAAGTGGACAACAATGACGTAGAATGTTGTCAGTCTCATATCTTCAGAACAGTGTCGTCACAGTTCCTTCCATTGGACTTTTGCCCTAATGAAATGTATAACAAGATTGGCAAATAGCGCCATCGTGATTCTCTAGCAGACTTTTTCTCATTGCCAGGGGAATTCAAACTGTACAACAATGACATATAGTGTTGTCAGTCTCATTTCCTGCTGACAAGCAACCCATGGAAATTAACTCGACCTTGGCGGATAGAGTGAACCCAGAAGCTGAATCTGAATCCGAAAACAGTTTGTCGCTATCTCATACGGTTCAGGTTCTAATACATGTCCACAGACAGACAGACGAACATAGCAGTTTTAAAGACTCTTTTTCGTATAGAGAAACAGTCTAAAACACACACAAACACAAATAGTGAAAGAAACACCTTCCGGTTGATAAAGTGATATAATCCTTCCTTCTCGAGATCGTTTTTTATTGAGGAAATAATTACAAAGTCTTTGAAAAACATTTGCTCTCACTGATGAATAGGCCATACATTCAAAAACCGTGTAATGGAGGGAGGAGAGGAGGGTGGGTGGAGAGAGGGGGAGAGTTTACAAGTGGAGAGGGGGTCGTTATTTTCTTCTTCTTGGAGGGGGGGGGGGGGTAGTTAACATTTTTTTTTTGGTGTGTGTTAATATCCGTACTAGGCATGAAGAAAAGAAAAAGCGAGGCAAAATTATTTTTCGCCAACACTCAGCACACACTGTCCACATGAAATAACGTTCAAAAAGAGCAACGTGGCAACATGGCTTTTTTTTCCTCACTCAAAAGATTTTTTTCCACCAAAAAGGAGAAAAAAAATTGTACACAAAAAAAACACGTAGAACTAGAACTAAAAATTTGGCACCCAAATTACAATAAAAAAATAAGCGAGGTATAGGGTCCGAAACTAAAAACTATATGTTTGGGGAGCAGGGGTAGTTAAGGTAGGAGAAAAATACACGTAGAAACTAGCACAATGAAAGCGGATGAGTGTGTATAAAAAAAAAAATATTTTGGAGCCAAGTCCCAAAAATTCGAATCAGGCGGATTATTAAAAAAGTGTCCGCCTCGATCTCGACTTTGATGCTCTTTACACTTGTAGTTCTTTTTTTTTGAGAGAGAGTTGTTCTTGCAACCGATACCAACTTATCGATCACAAGCCGAGATCATTGTTCAAAAAGTGTTTTTTTTTCAAAAAAGGGGGAGGATTGGGAGGAAATGGCAAACTAAAGCAAATATAAAGTTCTGTCCACTGATTGATTCACTGGCAGGGGACGACCAAAAATGATTCCACGAAAAAAAATAGACAAAAAATTAAAAAAAGGAAAAACAGCCAACAATCACAGTCATTCAATCCACCAAAAAAGAGGAATTGTTATAAACGTTGTCGTATAGGGTTAGCTGCACATTTCGTGTCTGTTATTATTTTTTTTAGATATTTTGTTTTAAAATCTCACAGTTCACTTTGCCTTTATTTATTTTTTTCTTAAATATTCGTAACAAACTCTCCTGTTTTGACGTGATAACTGGTGATTTTTTTTTTCTCTTTTGTTTGGAAGCGATTGGTACTTTGGTGGGGGGGAGGATTTAGGCGAAGGAAACAACAGATTTTCTCCACCATTGTCCTGGTGGGGGATGAGGGGGTGTGGAGGAGGGGGGGTTGGGAGGTAAAAACACGCACTCGATCCACAACAATACCTAAGTCGATGAGAAATATTCTTGTTCACAAAAAAGAAAAATTTGAAACATCGCACTCACGCATTTGAACACAACATCCCACATCAGAGGTCGTAGTTTTAATAGTAATTAGTAAACAGGCGGGTGGGGGGGGGGGTAATGGGAGGAAGGGGGAGGCAGGTACTGCCAAGTCCATATATCTTCGTATGTGTGTGTTCATAGATATATATATTTGTTATATATACTTTTTTAATTCTTCTTTTTTTTTCATCTTAAATCCACCTGTCCCGAGCGCACAGATTCAACCGTTAACAACGAAAGGCACATTTTTATTTGAGAGGAATGCTTATCTTTTTTATCTTAGAAATAATTATAATTATGACAAGGTTTCTTCAAAAGATTGGGGGGGGGGGGGTGTTGTGAGAGGGAATGGGGGGGGGAGGGTAGTAGGTTCTTTGTCTTAAAGTAAGGTGACTGAGTTCAAAAAGTGGGAATAGCACCAGGGAATGGTCAAAATTAGCGATGGGCTAATGACAATTAGTTAAGCGGTTGCTAATTAGCAAGTTAAGTTCCATTGCACAGAAGCCAGTCTTTAAATAAAACGGACTGTTAGATAAGTCACCTAACCTACACGATTTGTTTTAAATATTTTTGAAGTCACTGAAACCTTAACCATCCTACGATTCATGTGTGTTCACTTTTTTAAAAGTGCTATAAACATCGTCTAAATTGATTTCGGTTAAATTTGCGCTTCAGTGACTTTCACAAATATTTTAAACGTATCGTTTAAATATTACCTTTCTGAATTAGGCTCGAACATTTTCAATCCGTTTGATAGTTAGGTTGTGTTTGGCGTTAACAGTTAACGACAAGTCAGGTTAATGAAACCATCCGTCAATTTTAACAGGCCTCTATAACAGGCCGTTAGTAAGTGATGGTGACGGGAAAGCATAACTACCGAATTTATCAGTAGCTACTAATATTGTTTAACACTTTTTTTCCTTGCCAATTAGTAGGCCTAAGTTGTGGCTAATTCGTCATTAAAGGCCAGCTTATTAGTGCAACAGGTAGTAACTCGCAAATGAAAACCAGAATTAGACCTATCCAACTCATGCTGCATTATTATTTTTTTATTTAAAAAAAGTAGCAGTCGAGTAGCTAGTAACATAACTGCTTATTTGTCAGAAAGCTGCTTATTTTGAGGTCCGCTCTAGTAGCAACAGCGGGAGTTTAAAAAATAAAGCAAGCAACTCATAAGCAGTTACAATGGAGGGCACGAAATACAAGCTTGTAATGCATTGAGTCGGATAGGTCTGGATAAACCCCGCGTTTGTTCAATTTTTGTTTAAAAACAACCAGTGTAATTGTCGCTCACTTTTTTCTCTCTCTCTCTATCTAAAAAATAAAACTTGGCAACAATGGACTGCACTGCTTTGTACGTAACGTCAGCCTGAGCCTCTTGTCTCGGTTCGCCCCAGGAAAAAACCCGTAATTAAACCCAAGGAGTAATTAACGATCACTCATTAATCTTCGTTATCCGCGTCTTTGAGACGGACTCACCTGAATATTGATATTAAAGCGCAAAGTTTGATTGCAATTAAAACAGAAAGTGTACAAAATGAAGCTTTGAGAAGACGTAATTGCGGGGGGGTAGTTGCTGGAAGCACCGATGCGGCTACTGGGGTGTGAAATTGGGGGGTGTTTCAGGGGGTGGGGGGAATGGGAGGAAAGGGGGGTGAATCAGCCACCTTACGTCTCACGGTGGGTTAATTCCGACCAAAAATGGCGGGCTGTGACGTCACGGAGATACGCTCCGACCAATCAGACATGGCCACGCCTCCAATGAAGTCCACACGAACCAACCAAACGTCACCTGTCCACACGAACGAATCAGAGGACTTGACGTCACCCAGCGCAGGCGTGGCCGCTAGTGGCCACGCCCCCGATGGGGTTCACTCGAGCCAATCAGAACACCTGGTGACGTCACGGGCATCTACACGAACCAACCAGAGCACGACCTGACGTCACCACAGTCCGTGACGTCACTCCCCGGTTCGGAATTAACCCAGTGGCATGGCGCGTGGGACGAAGACCAAGCTCAAACTTCGGTGCCATCCTCGCCTTCGTCCTGGAAGAAATCATGCCCTTCCGGCACGGCTGCCAGGGCCGTCATGGGGGCGGCCCCGAGGCCAATGGGCTGTGTCTGTTTCCTGGGCTTGGGCGGAACTGGCGGCTTGGCCCTGGGCAGGGTGGCGGCGGCGGCGGCGGGGGGTTCCGCTGGGGACCGGTATGGCTGCAGGACGAAGGCCGCGCCCTGCCGCGCCCCGATGGCGGCCATGTTCCCGGCCAGGATGTCGTCCAGGGCCAGCCAGGAGCTGCCGTCTGCCGTGGTGCGGGGGCCCAGGTTGTCGTACATGGGCTCCAGCTTCACCACTGGGTTGTCGGGGCCTCCTGGGGTCGGGGTCGGGCTGGTCGGGGCTGGTGGGGCCGCCGGGGCAGGGGACGGGCTGGGGGCCCACGAGGGGCTGCCCCTGGGCTTCCGGGGCAGGGTGACGTAGCCGGGTCTTGGGGCCATCAGGAGAGACTGCTGCTCTACGTAGGGGAAGTATGCGGCCGGAAGAGGCTCCAGATGCGCCGGGTTCAGCTGCTGCGGCGCCGGAGACGACATCGGCGCCATCCGGCTGGTGTCAGGCGCCGTCGACGCCGTCGAGCTACTAACGCCAACCGACAATTCAAATAAACAGGGAGGGGCCATGGGACATGGCATGCCGAAACGTGGGAGTGACCCAAAGGTTAGACTGACCTTGGAGAGCTCTGCTTCGCTCTGGCTGGTATGTCTAGAAGGTCTGGGTACTGCGCCGAGGCAGAGCTGAGGTCGTGCGCCAGGAGAGGGGCGTCGGATGAGCTGCGCCGCGACGAAGGGGCTCCGGCGCCGGCCAGTGGAGACTGCGAGACCATGACAGGGTGCGGTTGCAGGTGGTTCTGCGGGTGCGATGGGTGCTGCGGGTGCTGCATGTGCGGCTGGCCCAGCATGGACGTGGAGGCGGAGAGGGGCTCGCCGGCGGCCACGTCGTCGAACCGCTCGGACGCCACGTAGCTCGGAGGTCCTCCGTCGCAGTCGGGAAGGATCATCGGGAATGCAGACGGAGGCAGATCCGACGCCGACGTCACCATCGACGCCGGAGACGGCGATGAGTTGTTGTTGGGAAGAAGCACCGCCGACATGTGCTGCTGGCGACTCAGCTCGCACATCTCAACATCAGTCTGGGGAACGCCCTGAGGAAGAAGAGGCGTCTCGCATGGGAACACCACGGAACCTGCCAGAGCAGACATACCTCATAGTTTCCGTGCACGACCACCCTCGGCGGCTTCTTCAGCGGGTTGACGTCCAACAGCTGCTTGGCCTGGTCCGAATAAGAGATGCCCAGGCTCCCGTTGAGTTTCCTGGCGCACTCCTCCGCGGTCAGAAGCTCGCCCTTCTTTTTCTTCTTCTTCTTCTTGCCCACTGGGGGCAGGGGCCGGTCTCGCCCGCGGTTCCTCTGCCTCCTCCTGGAGCAGAAGCAGTAGACCACCAGACCCACCAACACTAACAGCACCGCCAGCCCTGCAGCCCCGCCTGCCAGCAGTCCCAAGTGGGAGTTGAGAGGCGGCGATCCTTCAGGCAGCAACATGGGCGCCTCTGGGAAGAGCAGCGTCACGTTTCGCTCGGCCACGCCGCCCGCGTTCCTGGCCACGCACGTGTACTCCCCTGCGTCCTGCTCGTCCGCCCTGGCGATGGTCAGGTTGGTCCACCTCTCCACTCCTCCAGTGGCTCCGCTGCCAGCCTCCCCGTCCACTTCCTCTCGGATTATGTACAGCTGGGGTCCAAACGGGATCCGGGACAAGTTGGCCAGGACGCGTCCACCTTGGACCCATTTGATCTCCGGAGGAGGGTTGGCCGTCACCAGGCAGCTCAGGGTCGCGTTGCCGCCCGCGTAACCGTATACGATTTCCTCAGGAACCTGGATGTCAAAGTTACAAGGTGATCCAATTGCAATTCATCGTCTCTTGTGCCTATAAAGACCTGCTTACGCCCTCACGATTGGACCATCGGTCGCACGACCAGATGCATCTGGTCGTGCGACCGATGCTCAAATCGTGCGACCGATGCTCAAATCGTGAGGACGTATACAGGCCTTTCAGCCGACTGACCTGTATCTCCGGTTTGCAGGCAAAGTCGTCTGAGGATGTGTGGTCCCAGGTGCGTCCTGCCAGCCTCTCTGGCTCTGCGCAGGCTGTGGGAACCGAGAAGAGGTTTCTCTCCAGGATCCAGTCGCGGAAGGCTTTCAGTCGACAGTCGCATCTCCACGGATTGTTCTCCAGCGACAGCGACTTGAGGCGGGTCAACGGCTGCAGCACCTGTACAACAAGGAAATTAGGAAAAATCCGATGCAGTGGAGACCCAAATATCAGGCTTTCAAACAGGAGCGACCAACGACCGAGCGACATCGACTCCGTCTGGGAATTCATCTTAATCCGAGCCAACCACAGTTACAGTGGATTCTGCAGGGAAAAGTCGCTTCTGCCCGGTCATTCCAACCTTTTAATTGACCACTAATAACTATACTGGGATATCAACAAACTAACTTATACAGCAGTTAGCCCCTAACGATCAGTAAAACGGTTGGAGAAACCTCGCATTCATGTTTTAGGGCACAATCAATGGCTCTTTTTTTATCTTACACTGTCAACTTTATGAGGTAGTCCATCCAAACAGTAGTAGTGATTTGTTCCTCGGTGGCTTCAAATGGCAGATGTAAAGACTGAGAAACAACAACGTACCTCCCGCCTCATGTTGGTGATCAGGTTGCCGTTGAGGAGGAGTGTTTCTAGTGTGGTCAGATGGGCCATCGATTGCTTGGCCATCTGCGATATGCGACATCTCTGCAGCTCCAGAGTCCGGAGGTGAGGCAGGGGCGGAAACTGAAACGGCTTCAGCTGCGTCAAAGGGTTGTCGTTCAGAAGTAGGACCCTCAACCGGTCGTTTCCCCTGTAAGAAAAGTACGGCGCAGGTGACGTGGATGTAACAAGAGCGCAACAATAAGTGATATCTAACCTGAAAGTGTCCGGATGCAGAGATGTGACCCTGTTGAGGCTGAGATCCAACTCGATCATGATCTTCAGGTCCCGGAAGGCGTCTTTGTCGACGTCGCGTATGGAGCAGCTCCTGAGGAACACCTTGTGCAGGTTGACCAGTCCGACGGCCTTGAAGGCGTCGCGGGTCAGCACCGGGATCAGGTTTGAGCTGAGGTCCAGCACCTGTATCTCTGGACTTAAAGTGTTGGGCACGGCGGAGAGGCCCGCGCCCGCGCACTCGGCCACCTTCTTTCCGGACACCCACTTGCACCTGCAGCTTCCAGGACACTCTGTCCAGTCGCCGCCTGGGGGACTCTCCGCGGCGCCGCTGGCTGCAGGTCCTGACGTCCCCGACGCTCCAGACGCCAGAAGCAGGATCAGCAGCAAGGCGGCAGCGACGCCGCCGCCGCAGCCTATTCCGAGCGCCGAAAGCCGCATGCTGCCGCGCGGCTCCCTCTCATGGCGCTGCCCTCCTCTCCAAGATGGCGGCGACGCCGGCGACGCATCGGCGGGCGACCAACGCGTCGTCCGCCGACGATACTCCCACCTGGCAATTGCACAAAACAGGACAAACAATTAGCTAAGGCAATCGACAATATTATTGAAGCAACATATTACGTCACACTGGCAAACGCAAGAAGAAACGAGATTGGCAGATCAAGCGAGCGTGATTCGAGTAGACTTTTTCTCATTGGGCAGCGGGACTGACAACTTTGTTGAATACGATACAATATACGCCACGATGAGATGCAATTCTAACTGGACAACACAGTCTCACTTCCAATAAAATTAATTTACACGGTGTAGATTTAACCTTGGCGGATATGGTGAACCCGGAAAACCGGAAGTGGCCAGTCACCGGAAGTTGACCATGAAGCCTATTTAGGGTCCGCTGCATCCTAATCCGAAAAAAAACAGTTTGTTTGTATCTCGTGCGGATTAGGCCCTGATACCTGTCCACGGACGGACGGACGGACGGACGGACAGCCGTTCTATATACGACTTTTTTTTCTCAAACATGCCTTTTCCACGACAGGGCATGCTATTTTAAAAAAAATAGGCGCAGGTCCAGACTAAACATCTTGGGACTTGGTCAGTGTCCCACCCTGTAGCATTTTCAGGCTGGCTGGGCCCGCAGTACTGCAAATCCTTCCTCTGAAACATTACAGCGCAACAGACGCCTGGGAATGCGAGTCGGCTTAAGGGACCGAGATGGTGCAAATGACCAGAATATGCAGATGAGCCTCTCTCTCTCTCTCTCTCTCTCTCTCCAAGCCTCATTCCACCATCCAACCCATCCTTCCAAAACTAGCTCCAAACTTTGGTCCTCCTGGATGTCACAATGTAGCAAATCCACAAGTCATATCCACAGCTTCACAACCCCGCCTCCCTCCTTCATACCCCCCCTCTCCGGGCTGTCCAAAAAGAAATACCCCTTCCCAACTCCTTCAGACAGCTGTATCCTCAAGCACTTGCTTTTGTTGCGCAACCACTCGGATCACGTACAGTACTCGAGTTAATTATGCATCAGCAAGGCTTAGCCCACATCTTGCAAGGCGGCCCTGTTGCAAGTCGTGTCCACTAGATGCCACTACCATATCCGGTAGACGGCACCAGCCTGACATCTAACGCCTGCAGAAATCATTTCGAAAAATTGTCAGCCGATCCCTTAAGTCAAAATAGCAATATTCAAACTCGAAGCCTCTCGGAAATAACTCGATTTGATTCGGAACACCCTGTGCATCGGAGGCAGACAGTTTTTTCCATCTGTGCAAAACGCGGGCCATAAAAACAGTAGAAGTAGATTACTCCCTGCCAGATCCAATCCCAGCCGCAATTCTCCATCCTAATGCTCAACAATCCACACGTAATTACTCAGCCCTGCGCCGCTTTCTGCAATATTATTTTTTCGCAAAACTGTTGCAGCCAGGTATATATGCACCGGTGATGCTCAACCGGGCGCGAAACCAAATCCGCGATGTGTTGATTGGCACGTTCGACTCAGGCCCCCTACTCTTTTTTACTCTCGGAATTTGAGCGCGGCAAAAATGATAAGCCTGCCATTCCGGCTGCCACGCGCATTGCAAAAAAAAAAAAAAAAAAACACATTTCTCAGGATTTTAAAAAAATGAGTCCATTTTTGTCAATGTCTTGCGCAAAAATGCCAATCGGGACAAAATTCGGAATCAAAGATGATTGCTCTACTTGACATTTCAACATACGCGGATTGGACCCTTAAAGTGCGACTGTTTTCCCAATTGAGTTGTCTACACTACAGTACTCGCATCATAACTTCACAAAAAGTGGGCGGGGCGACCTCTGCCCATCCACTCCGCACTGATCTGATTGGGGGAGCAGAGGGTCCTCTGCTCCACCAATCAGAATGGTGGGTACAGTGCAGTCCATAAGAAATCCTCTTTTGAAACCCTACCGCGTGTAGCTTAACCACAGAGGTCGCAATATTTGGACGGTGTTATGCAATAATGCGTCAACACACAAAACGTCAATATTGAGTTAAGCCCAGGAACATATATCCAACAGATTATGTTAAAATCATGCTGGCAAAATCTGCACATTTCTGCCATAAATGACCTAAATGCTAAGAAGCCACAGGTGTGACATTCAAAGCCCCTTTTCTCACAACTGTTCTCATGTGGGTTGACTCATTATTGCATACCACCGTCCATTTAGGGCATGTCTTTTTTGTTGACAAGTTAGGTACTGTAGAGTATAACCTCGCATAAACCTACATACTCTCCTTGAAACAGCCTTAATTGCACCAAAGTGAGCCTACCCTTGGCCCCGTGCAACCATCCGGGCCGCTTTCCCTACAAATGAATCCGGGCCTCGCCAACATCAAAGGTCAAGGGTCATGCCCCCGGCCCTTGGCGAGGTCCAATAAAGGCTATGACCCCCCTTCACTTTGGCTCGCAAAGCAATCTTGAACCGACCTTCATCACTTCCAGCTCCAGGCTATTTACTATACAGGCTGTTCACCCTGCACGCATAATACCCAAGCACACATATACCCTCCTGATAAATCGTAGTTTGAGCAGCATGAATTTGGATCTTGACCGCTCGGTTGGTCAAGTAGGCGAGCACGTGTGACGCAGGCAAGTCCCGAGGGTCTGACGTTTCCAACAGCCCGTCAAAAGGAGGCTGGAGTCAAACGCACGTGAGGGCCCCCCGAGTCCCAAAAACCTCACCCATCTCTCTTCGGTTTGGCGGGAAACAAAAGCCTCAGCGCCATCTGCTGCACCCCATAAATAAACTCCAGATTCCTGGAAACCTCACTTCCCTTTTCCCCCCATGGTCCTGCCCTCCACACCGATACGTCACTACGAAAAAGGGGAGAGAGACAGGGGGAAAGGGGGAGAGGGAAATCGCAAAAAAGAGAGAGCAAATGGCTCTCATTCCAGCTGACAAAAACAGGGGTCAGGGATCAGCCAGTTTTTATCTATACAGCTACAATGTACAGTACCGGCTGATCTAAAAGGATGTGATGAAACACTAGCAGTCAACCTGGCTGCCCAACTCACTTTCGGACTACTGAGAGCACTGAAACTTTGGCACACCGATGTCTTATAAAACGCCTTTCATTTTTACCAATTTCTGTTGCAAAGAACGAGTCTTTCCTTTCCAACAGAAATTGGTAAAATTGAAAGGCGTTTATAAGACATCGGTGTGCCAAGTTTCAGCACTCTCAGTAGTCCGAAAGTGGATTAGGCAGCCAGGACATACAGACAAACTTTCTGCTCTGAAAAAATTCGAGTATTTTTCCACTCGTTTCGAGTCATTTTTTTCACTGTTGCTTCCACTTGATTTGACTCCCACTCATTTTCAGTGAAAAATCACTCGATCTCTTGAATAACTTTCACTCAGAATGAGTAATCATTTCACTCGCTGAATGAGTAGCTTCTTACTTGTTTTCACTCTTCTTTCGAGTAATATTACACTAGACTTGAGTTTAAAGTAAATATTTGCCCAGGGAAATTCACTTAAAAGAGCATTTTGCGAAACTGCTCCTTTTTTGAGTGAAATTTTCGCTCGAATTTTTAAAGAGACACACAGAGAGATGAGAGGGAATCCCTTGCCAAAACGTGGGAACGCTGTGAACACAGTATCAAATCTCCCACATAGATGGCGCAACCTTCCTGCCCACTACTGATGACTCACCGCGGACAAAGCCACAGACTGTACGTAAAGACGTAAGTGCCAACAGACCATTAAAAATTGAGCGTGTTATATTGCACATAATTAACCTCATTTACACCTTTCTCTTAAAATGCTTATTCTCTCCGTCGGATGTTTGTCAGACCTGATAGTATCTCGCATCGACCTGAGGGTGGCAGGAGTGTTAAGGAGGGAGTATGCGCCATCTATGCACGGAGAATAATACTACGTGGTAAATCGGCGGGCCAGCTCATTCAAACCATTTGATTGTCACTGTCATACTGATGACAGGTTTTGCCAAATTTTGGCAACGGGTTCACCCATTGACCTCTGACTCCATTGGGTCATCAGAGATCACTGACAGTCTTAGGCTCTGCAATATAATGATATCCATTACATCAGTGTATTGACTAGCCCTGATGACTTTCTGTTACAGCTTCTGAGAGTTCGATTGGACCACCCTGTTATGCCTCGCTTATGTGCAAAAATTCAATGCAGATGGTCGATTTGCAATATGGCCTGCCGACCTCGCATGTTATACGGTATATATATATATATATATATATATATATATATATATATATATATATATATATATATATATATATATATATATATATATATATATATATTTTGTTCTGTCTCTATCTTGCTTCTCTCCCCGTTTCTCCAATGGACGAAACTCTGCGAAAAGGCAACTTTTTTTGGCGTGCGAAAAGGGGCGTTCGGGCCTTGGATCTGCTGAGGCGGAAGGATTTTTGCAATTTAGATGAGCACAATTTTGGCGTTTCGAAGGGAGGGGGGTGGGGCGGGGCAGGTGGAGGGAGGGAGGAAAGGCAGACAGGCCTTTCTTGCCATTCGTTGTCGAAAGTTATAATGAGAAAGGAAAGTGAGGGGACCTAACCCTCCGTTAACTCACCACTTCATCTCTCTTAACACACTCAAATGTGCATACGACACCACTCATATGCCAGTACTGCACTTACCTCAATATGCGTACAGCGTGCTTCATAAGGAAGATTTTTACTACTAGTGAAACAGTTGCCAAAATTTGGCAACACTGATCTTTCTTCTAGATACTATTTCTCTTCATCTGATGTTCGTCCGACCTGATCAGAACCGCACTGGAGGTCGATTTACCAGGGGGTACTATTCTTCACGGATAGATGGCGCACTCTTCCCCTGCACACTCCTGCCACTCTCAAGTCGTGCGAGAGATAGTGGTACTATCAGGTCGGACAAACACCCGACGGAGAGAATAAGCGGATTAGAAGAAGGATGCGATCCAGTGGGGTGGAGGCGCGTCAGAATGTATCTCGCAGTGGCCAAGCCACAATAACGTTCGTTGGCCTGCGGCGCCACAAAACGTAGGCTACAGTAATTTATGCTGTTACATAACCCATATAATCGCTCAGCTCCGCAATTAACTAAAATTATCAAGCTGGCGGGTGATTCCAATTCGGACGCGCTCTTTTAACTGCCCCCCCGCCCTCGACCCCGACTCCTAACACTTCGTCCTGTAGTAAAGATCAGCCCTTCGATTCAAAACTCCTCGGGAGCTACTTGGCAATTGATTAAATCAGTTACTCGACATTGTTAATTCTCGTAAGCTTGGGGGTCACCAGAGACTATACATATGAATTTTTAAAATGAGCTCAACCGAGTGCGCAACACTGTTCGCGCACATTGTTTCCAACACTAATCATGAGGGGGTAACAATATGGCCGACTTTTGCGATGTTGCCAGAGCTCTGAAACGAACCTTAGAGGCTACGAGTGGAGCAACTGGGGCACGTTGTTGTCGGAACAATGGACTTGCGCAAGTGTGGGTGCGCACTCGGTTGCGCTCGTTAAAAAAATTGTGCCGAGATATTCTTAAGTGCAGTACCTTGTAGTGGCAGGTGTGTCCCAGTGAACTTGAGGCTACCCTTGTAAGAGCGTCTCGCAAATTAAAAGTAGGTCTGGAGACGCGTTAAAGGCTGGTTAACTTAATAAGAGGAAGAGCATCAAGGGTAAAGTACTCTTCTCCTACTTTTTTTTGGCCGCCCCCTGGGGGTTATTTTAAGCGTGCAAGCTAATAAAGAGGGGCTGTTGACTCCCAGTTCGACGGGAAAGGATGATGCTTACACGTTCGGTCGAGTGCGTACCGTCGGTTTGCGGGGGAAAAAAAAGGTTCAACGCACTTTGCACCTCTCTCGTCGTGCCGTTGCCATGACATACGGACAAGGTTTTGACTTCTGCTCACGTTATACACGACGCTACATTGTATTTGAGAGGAACGACAGACGTGAAAAATTACAGGTTACATTTCCAACTGTAATTTACAAGATTTTCAGTGCTAGAGCAACTTCTCTCTAAAAATAAGAGTTAAATTTATTAACTCGTTTAAACCTTGAAAGTGGTCATTACCAAAAATGAGTTATAATAACTCTTTGCTGGAGTTAAAACAACTCTTTTAGTTCATTTCATCCTCCGAAAGAGTGAATGAATAACTCTTTCGGAGGATGAAATGAACTAAAAGAGTTGTTTTAACTCCAGCAAAGAGTTATTATAACTCATTTTTGGTAATGACCACTTTCAAGGTTTAAAAGAGTTAATTTAACTCTTATTGAGTTTTTAACTATTTTTTAGAGAGTTCGTTATATACGGCGCTTGAAACTGGTTTTATCGTTTCACAATTAAGCAGAAAATCTCGGATTAACTAAATTGCTCCTGGCATGCAACTGGCAAATGACCTTTTCGCGCCTGCAGGTTATGCTGCTCCTTTGACAAGAGTGCTGTTGCATACAAGTCAGGATGAAACATCATTGCTGCACTGGCTGCATGAAAACAACGAAAAAGCTGTCATTATGTGCAGATCTAGATGGTCTGTTACAACAGCCAATTTTGGCACACTGACATCTGCTATACGAGATGGCTAATTTTTTTTGGCAGACGTTTCTTATTGTGAGAAACATGTAAGAAGTGCTCGATGCAAAAAACAGCTTGACAGAATTATGCAGGGTTCACCTGAAACTCATTTGCTCTTCAGCGCCATACACGGGCGCACTTTATCATCGTGTTTGGTCATAATGGGGAGTCGTCCTCCTGATGGATACAAAGTACATGGTGCACAAGTGACAAAAAAAATTGGGAGATTTCCTCTTCCCCACTGTAATGGACGTGGGGAGGTGCGCGTGGAATAATTAATCCTTACAAGCCCTATTAATTTTTGTGGGAAAAGTCGCATGTGGGAACAAGTGAATTCATCCCGTCCTCACAAAACCTCGCATCCTCTGCTCCTGACTATTACGAGACTTTTTTTTTTTAACCAGCCGTTTTTCCCGCCCCTTTCCCCCGTCCCTCCCATCCCCAGCCTCTCTCTTCGAATAAGGTCCTGGCTGTCAACCGTGCCTCCAAAATGGATTTATTCCGTGGCATTAATTTCCCATCATAATTGGAGGCCCGGATTTTCCCGGAAGGAAAAGCAGGGGGGGGGACAGAAATTATTTCCATTCCCCCCTCCCCCCTGCATTTTCGGCTCCCTCCCTCACTTTTGGAAAATTGCACAAGTTTATAATCAGAAGTAAAATATTCCCCCCCCCCCCCACAAAACGCTTTCCCCCAGCCGCGATCTGACAACGTCACTAATCAATCCGCTGTGTTTGCTTCAATTTCGGCAAAATAAAACAAAAAGTTGCAACAAAAATTATTTTTTCACAAACACTACAGGGTGTTCCACAAGTTACAGCTATATACATTGTTGTTGAATTCACTCGAGAGTGGGTCCCAGTAGTCTCTGGCATCCATCCAACAGCACGCTCTGTACCTGCACGCGGTTGTCATCAAATCCGNCCCCCCCCCCCCTGCAAAACCTATATACAAAGCTCACATAGTTTTGTTTTTTTGCAAATGATAGGGGGGAAATTGTAAAATTCTTAAGATGTCCTCTCACATTAATGTCTGATAGTATAAACAGGAAAGTTTGTTGGTATATGTTTGTCCGGGTTACCTAACCCACTTTCAGACTTCTGAGAGAAACTTGGCAAACTGATGGATTACGTGCCGCTGATTCAGGGAAAAGTCCGAAAACCGCACTCGTTTGAGTATAAAATCCCCAAAATTAAGGATTTTGTAGTTTTTTTTTGAACATTTGGTTCCTCATCTTCCTCAGTTTCCCACCTTCTTTTACATATATAGTATGAGGGAAAGTTTGTTTGTCCATGGCATCGGGGTTTCCATGGCATTAATGGCAATGATAAGAAGGGCTGCCTCCTATACAACGTTGTATGTTACATATTCTGAGGTTTGACATGCGACGTTGTTGGAGGCAACCCTTCGATTGTTGCTGATTACATAACCATGGAAACAGGCCGTGCGAAGAACGGGCTCCGCTGCTGGCCTCTCATAAACCAGTGCGAGAGCCACAACCACAAGATGCCATATACCTGTTCAGCAACCTGGGCTTTCGAGACGTGATCTGAAAGCCAGGTGCATTACAGATTGGCACTCGAAAGGGGCATCAATCGATCAGGTGTCATTTTCTCTCTCTCTCTTTTTAGCCCCCCTCTCCCCCTCTCCCTCTCTCTCCAGCAGCATTCCTTTATTTATCTACCTAGCAGAAAGGTTGGTCTGGGATTTCCTCCCCAGGAAAAGGGGGCTGTTGAGTTGTGAATCTTTGATCTTCCATCGGAATGGAAGACTCGAGGGGTGGTGCTGGGGAGAGCAGCCAGAGAGAGAACCGTGTTCCGGTGCATAATACATGTGCAATTCCGGCATTTCAAGCGAGAACGGGCGTGCAGCTTCTCCCCCCTTACAACCCCCTCCTTCCTTCCTTCCTTCCTTCCTTCCTTCCTTCCCTCCCCATCTCCTCCTGCTGCACTACCCCCCTTTTTCCAGCAGGGGAGTACAAATTAATTGCGACAAGGAACAAGGCTCCTCCGCAGCCCCATTTGAACCCGCCCTCGCCATGTCCCATAAGATCACCCTTATCCGTGTCCCTCAGCCCCCCCATCCCAAGCATCCACACCAAAACACAGCATCTTTGATCTGCCAAAAGGCTCTCAGAATGATACACTCAAGCTGCTCTTGCAAACCCAACTAAGTCCTCACCTCCGCCATTGGGTTTCATCATATCCATTTAGACGCACTCCGCGGGAGACCTTGCATACATATTTGGACACGCCCCACCAGACCACTTTACAGGGTGTTACCGACAAACATTGTCTGGCTGTGCATTAGCTACAGGAATTTGGGTTGCACAGCGGAGGAAGAGAAGTAATTTAAAAAAAATTATTACACGCTTTATACATTAGCTTCACCGCCACGGATGTGTGTGAGTACGCGTGCAGCGAGTGCGACATTCCCACACCATCTAGCGGTAGGTATTCACGTTAGGAGGTGACTTCGCAACTTCCACACCATCTAGCGGTAGCAGTCACGTCAGTGGGTGAGTTCGCAACCTCCACGCCAGATGGCGGAGTAACAGGCTCCCAGAATCGAATTAAATCGTGTTCTTAAACAGGGTTTTTATTAGAGAATTATTACTACTACGTACCATTAAAACGGAGGGAGGGGAGTTTGCGAATGGTTATTCTGACGGTGTTATGCAATAATGTGTCAACCCACACAAAACCTGTTAAAATTGAGTTTAAGCGCAGGAACATATATATACCCAAAGGATCGTACCAGGGAGCATATACTACATAAGAGGCGCAAACATTCGATTTCCGCGTCTCTCTGTTTGGGGCGTTGCCAAGGCTGGCGGCCATTTTGAAGTGTGGGGAACGCCAACGAGGTATAAATAGGGTACAGGCAAAAATAGTGTCCGCCATCTTTGATTCGCGCGTGTTCTTGCCATCATCACTGGCGAAGTCCGATGCGACGAGCAATATGGCCGACACCCCCACAGGCCGCAGGCCTTTTAAAAAAGCGAGCGAAACGAGGGTTTTTCTAGTAAATTAAATTTAAATGGTCCTTACAAGTGTAGGAGAGGCTGAGTGAGTTCTCATTATTTAACTAGTGGTGAACCCATTGCCAATAATAATAATTAATTGGCAGCACTGTCCAGGCTGCCCCGTACTTGGACGTAGTGCGATATAACCCCAACCAGATGGCGCGCATTTTCCCTCTCAGCCCACTACTCCCACTCTACGTGATAACTATGGTAACTACGAGGAAGTAAAATTACTACCTCTTAGGACTTTAGGTCATGAGTGTGAGGGACAAAGTCACGCCTAGCCAATTCTATACAGTATACAGCAGTATATAGACTAATTTAAAAAAAAAATCCTGATTCTTCTCCAAGCTCATATCTTCACAAACACAAATAGTTGCCATATTTGTCCAGCCGGGAAAGCCCAAACATGTGCGGCAATGTCATTACTTCTAACGCATTAACGCCTTTTCGTCATTAAGAAAGGTAATTAACATTACGTGTTATGCCCATTATCGCGCCGATTTTTCCACTGCGCAATCTCATTAACAGCCTCTCTCTTTTTTTGCCCGGTTCTTTTTGGCATGGTTTCGCGCTTTGCCGCATTTCCACCGACTGGAAGTGCACTGGGCCCATTCACACGGCAGAGAGTGAACCGGACCGGGTCTAAACCAGGTCCGGTTCATTAGGTGCCGTGTGCTGCCGTCCCAAGCAGATACGCCATATCTCCAAAAAACCAGTAAACTGGACGAGGAATTTTCGTCCCACTGCTAGTTACTGCTAACTTACCAGTACCAATGCTGGGGGTGGTTACTACTAAACTTAGCAGTAACTAGCAGTGCGACGAAAATTTCACCCAGTGTCCTTACCGGTTTTGGAGATAGGGCGTTTCTCCTTGGGACGCCAGTGTAAATGACCTCATGCGTGTTGCCGAACTTCAAATCGTAATAATTTTAACACCAATTTTTGACCCGCTTTTCAGGCAGTGTTGCCAGATTCGGCTGAACTGCAACAATGAGTTAACAGTGTTGCAACATTGTTTAGTGCAGTCTGCGACATGTTCTCTTGACAGCTGCCCCCATCTGGCGGCCACCTGCCCCGTTACAATCCCGGATCGATGGGGGAAAGCGGGGGATGGGGGAGAGTGGGGAGGAGGGAGAGGAAAAGGGGGGAGAGGAGAGGGAGAGGGGGGGTTGAAATGTCCGCCTGTGTGGAAAGTTTAGGAATTCCCTTTGAAGCGCTCCGAAACGAAACCCTGCTCAAGGGAGCGGGCTAAAGTGGAAGAGGGAGGGGGAAGGGAGAGATGGAGGGGGGAAGGCGGGGCAGGAAGAGGTCGGGAGGTTAGTAGCCCGGGTTGCTGGCAACACTCGGCCGTCCGGCTGTTGCGTCACACCGGTTTCGCCAAAACATCCCTCAGGACCGGTTGGGGATCGACTCAAATTAAAGGAGATCACAGACTAAGAACAGTTAATAAATCGGGAGATTTTTTCCCGCAATTTGCGTTCGTGCAACCGGCCGTCCCAAGGAGAAACGTCATATCTTACAAAGACGATTGGACGTTTCTTCTTGGGATCTCGATGGATTGATATGTTGGAGGTTGAGCCCATCAGGCCATCTGCTGATCTTAGCCTTGTTAGACCCCATTTTTGATAGTTTGTGCCGTCCCAAGGAGAAACGCCATATCTCACCAAGATAGGGCGTTTCGCATTGGGACGGCAGAGATCCCCGGTTGCACCAACGCAAATTAAAGGGAAAAATCTCCGATTTATTAACGGCTCTCTTCTTGGTAAGATAGGGCGTTTCTCCTTGGGACGGTGCACAAAGCATGCCTACAAACTCGCGTCACTCCCCCCCC
>KZ538898.1:17566-42305 GCA_000934665.2 Catajapyx aquilonaris | reverse complement strand
CCCCCCCCCAATGCCACTTTAAAATTCTGTCAAATATTAACATGCCTTAACATTTGGTTAATATCAACTGTATTTTGGTATCATTACAAAATGCTGGATTAGTCCAGATTAGATTTCATGCAAATTCAGAGCCCTTCGCGATTTTAAACGGCAGATATGAGTCCATGAGTGTGGTGCTATTCTCGGAGATAGGCAAAGACTGAATAGAAGCTGACGGCCAACAGAAACAGCAATGTTGAATCTATTAACTTGCGTTAAAGAGTCGCATATCAAATGATATTACACCATATATGCTCTGAACAAGATTGTGAAAGGATACTGAACATGCGTTTTTCCCGAGGCTCCAGCATATACAGGCCTGATAACAGTTCGTACTGAAGATACACATTCTCCAAATATGAAGCGATACGTCCAGTCATCCTTGGCAAATTGTCTTCCTGTAACAATGGTAGCAGTAGTAATACAGCACAGTGCACCACCCTGTCGTGTTTAACTACGATTATTAACAACGATGCATTTATTGTGGCAGAAACTAACCTGCAATACTTCCTGTCCTGTGTTACCTCATCAGCTAAATGAGAACCCTAGAAGCTCTTAAAAGGACTTGCAGTGTTGTGATGAAGGACTTTTTCCCTGCTTAATACCTGTAAGCCGGCTTAATAAGCTTACCGATGCTGCATTAAAATATTAGTGCCTGTGACACACAGGCTGATGTCATGTGTAAGAAGGACAGGTTTTTTTTGCATTACTGCCGTTTAAAACATATTCAATTGATAATGAGAGACTTCCCAAGTTGATATACCATGTGAGGAGTGTCCTAGTTTAATGAAGGTGCCTTATTATTTTTTGAAATGTCACCAATTGCTGACATAGCCGTCTCATCATAACCTACTTTAGCCAATGCTGCTGTATGCCATAAAAAGCCTAATAAATCTATCAACATGCTAATCACATGATCCAAATAAGCCTCTCCTATACTACTTGTAGATTACACTATGCAACAAAATTTGACTTTTTTTTCTGTCCATGGAAATTCATCGTCATATTCGTGTTCCTTAGGACACAAGTAACTCATAATGGGAATTCATTTGGTCTTTGATCCCCACCGTAATTCGCAATTTCGCAGAAACTTGATATGCAATGTTACGGCATAGGTGTGTACAGCTGTGATTGTTTTCAGAAAAATCCGAGATGGTCTAGCAACATTTAGCCCCACTTGATTGGGAAAAACTGATTTATTTTGAGGATTTTGATTATTTGACTGCCCCGAGGTCAAAAACAAATCAAAGACAAAATGAATGGTCATTATGAGTTACGAATGACCTAATAAGGAACATGGAAATAGCAATAAATTTCCATGGACAAATATTGTGTTGCATAGAGTTATTCTACCAGGAAATGCTCCTTCTCATTGGTCAGTTACTCTTCCAGCGACATGCCCATTGTTGAAGGTAGGCTATACTGTACGAAGTGTATGATCAGATAAGACTGGATGTGATTGATGATACGCACTGCTATTATTGTAGAAAAGTCTGACAAAAGTGGAATCGGAATTGGAAAGAGAACAATCTACAGCAGGAAAAGGAACAAGAATAAATAACTATTCGCATCCGCTGAATAAAAGTTACAATTTAGTACGTGAAAAAATTATTCTGCAATTAGCACAAAACAGTTAGTTCCATGTAGCATTAAATAATTTACAAGGGGTTTAAAATACTGCGCCTCTGGCCCTTGCAGTTATTGGCAACCACTTCATAATAATAATTATAGGCCAGATGTTTTTACCCGCAGAAGTGTAAGCAGAATTAATTAATTCCCACCTGCCCGGCAGTTCTCTTTCTTATCCAATTCCAGTTGTTATACTAATTGAATGCAAACCATCAATTTATGAAATTAGCAAGTTGGCGAAAATTAATTTTAAGCATGATACTGACATTATCCGTAACTAATAGAGTAATAGTTACGTTTCAGTCACTCTCAGGCTGAGGCAGCGGAATGAATAAATGAGACTCACTCTGATGGAGATAATGTTATAAAAAGATAAGAAGGTGTACTTCAGCATTATAAAAAAAATATGGCTGGGTTTTCCTTCCTTCTCTCCCCGCAATTGCATGTGTTTTTTCTTACCCCTGCATCTGATATAATAAAGGATTTCGAAATAGGAGGTCCAGCCATTAAGGTTTTTTAAATATATTAAAAAGATATAATGTGGGAAAATTTTATTTGCACGTAACAAGGGGAATAATTGACTGACCTCGGGAGAAAAACGATCAAGGTCCACTTTTTTTTTTCAAAAACGAGTTACATATTCCATAGGATAGTTTGACTAGCTAAGAATACCAAGTGTTCTGAAACTTTTGTTCCTTCGGACTTTTTGCAGATCCACGTCGAAAGCGGAAAGCCGAATCCTTTTTTGCGTAATTCATACCTACAAAAACTCTAAATGTCTCTAAATGCCTATTTCCTATTCAGAAAAGCCAGAAAAGCGGAGGGAAGAAGATCCTTGGGAGCGAACCCAAGCTCATCTTTCACAGGAACACTTTTGATGAGCCATGGGGATCGTCGGATGTTGTGAAGAGGTAGCACCTTCAGGTCCACCTCGTGAGATGTGTCCAGGGCGACTGCCAATTTCGCAAGCGAAATACAATGATTTGCAGAGCCTCATGCCATTGATACCCCAGTGTTATCCACATTTTCATGTGGACCTGCCATTTTTTACATGTGGTACTGATGTCGATAAATAAAAAAACCTATGCTCTTCCAGGTTTGAAATTGCAATATCTCAGTTACACATGTGATGGACCTTGATTGTTTTTTCTGGACGATCCACTTCCACCTTGGCTGGACGTGGTCAAGTTCAGGAGAGGAAGTGAGTTGGCGATAAATAATTATGCCGTCTCAATACTCATTAGTAATTTTCGCTCTGTGGGTGTTGTCCTTTGCTACATATCGATATAAGTTTATACTCACTAAGAGAAATAAAGAAACAGTATCCACGTGATTTGCAGTGTTGGCGTAACGTCATAGAACAATCATGATACAGCTTTTATTGTAAGAAATGTTTTCTGAAAGATCAAGGTCGCCATTCTGGGTATATACTGGAGTTGGATAAAACAGTTTATCACTTCGATCCAGAGACTTGCATCAGAATCACCATAGTCTCATATTGGAATAGGGTTTCGTTTGACCTGTCTCGAATATGGAAGCCAAGAACTGCAACTTGGATTCTTTTTTGGCGCTGACCTCTGAGGTCATACAAAGCTCGATATCTTCTGAAAAGGAAGATGAGAATTTGCGGGACTTCGATGCCTGGTTCGAAAAGGTGAGCAGTTGAATTTTTAATTGAAATGGACCATGTAGGCCTATATATGCAACATCTTTTACATTGCTGGCATTGCAGGTATTGACATACAACCTGCCTGGAGGTAAGATGACCCGAGGCACAATGGTGGCAAAAGCATTTTCCGTCCTGGCTGAGAAAGAAGACGTGACTGACGAAAATATCAAGCTGGCCCACATCATGGGCTGGAGCATCGAGTTGGTATGTCTATTCCAATATACGTACTTATTGACCTAACAAGTGGCTAATCAGTATCACTAATGGATGGTAAATGCTTTTGTTTCCCCACAGTTGCAGGCATTTTGTTTGATGGCAGACGACATAATGGACAATTCTGAGACCAGAAGAGGTCGCACCTGCTGGTATTTGACCAACGGGTTGGGACCAAAAGCCTTCAACGACGCCTTGCTCATGGAAATGGCCGCTTTTCATATCCTTGGAAAGTACCTCGGCGACCAGCCATATTACGACGAGTGCGTCGACTTATTAAGCGAGGTACTTGTTGTAGGTCATGTACAGTATATGAAATAATTATCACATATACCTTATGAATTAATAATTATGCTTAGATGAGAAATATTTAGCTCGATATGTTCGTTTTTCCAAGATAATTTTCAAGACTGAGAAGGGCCAGTGCTTGGACCTTTTGACGTCATCCGGAAGCAAGCCCCAGCTCGACATTTTCACTGAAGAGAGATACGCAACAATAGTCAAGTACAAGACCGCGTACTATTCATTTTGTCTTCCTGTCGAATTGGCAATGAAAATGGTGAGTTATTTGATGACGCGATGACGCGATGCTAAAGGATACGTAGTCAAACCCTGACCTTTTGGTCGTGTTGTCTTCACAGGCTGGAATGTCTGACAAGGACGTTTATTCCGAGGTGGAGGATGTCCTTTTGAAGATTGGGCACCTCTTCCAAGTCCAGGATGACTACCTGGACTGCTACGGTGACCCCGAGGTCATGGGGAAGGTGGGGACGGACATCCAGGAGGGAAAGTGCTCCTGGCTGGTGGTCACTGCCCTCACGCATGCTGACCACGACCAGAGGACGGTCCTAGAGGTACAGGCGCAACACTTCTTCCTCTAAGTGACTTCTGGACACATATGACACGAGAACGTCACTCCCTGTGTTTGTCTCTCACATGCCAGGAATGCTACGGATCCGATGACCCCCAGCACGTGTCCCGAGTGAAGAGCCTCTACACTGACCTCAGTCTTCCAGATGTCTATAGGGAGTTCCAGGACTCCTCCAGGATGTCCATATTCCAGGACATTTCCTACATGACGAACTCAAAGTTGCAGTGTGTATGCAGCTTCATGCTCAATAAAATTGTGGACAGGAAGGGATGAGAACTACTCATCGGAGCCCACCATGTTTTAATCGTGTCTATGTAGAAGATCGTATTGTTTCTTAATTTTATATGAGTATATGCTACTTACAGTAGTAAACATGTGCCCCATAAAAGATATTTGATGCTGCAACAGTTTAATAAGAAATGATCCCTGATGAAGCAACTTGTGTCATTTCTAGGAAAAATATTTTGGCAAGAAGGTTATTGAAATTATCATAAGCTCGTAAGACCTGGCATTATTGCCCAAAAATTATGTAGCAAAAAAGAGAGTTGAAATCAGGCAGACCCAGAGGGATGTTGACACTTTTTTCGACACTTCTTCAGTTTGACAAGTCTGCCTCGAGGCTCTGGTATAAACGTATAATGCCAGCTTGATTATGAATGTGAGCAACTGTTATTAAGTGGCCAATGCACTGAAATGTAAATAGGTTGATCCCCCCCCAGTGATTCTTAACTAAGGCTCAATGCACTTTGGCATTGATGAGCAATTCAAATGTGCTACGCAGTGCACTTTGCAAAAGTGTCTTGCTAAATAAATACGAATTTCCCCAATTTTTTACAGAGCTTAAAATCTATATTATTGCATCAATATGGCCATGTGAAGAGGTGATGACAATCTCATCGCCTTCGTGGGGGAATTTTACATTTATTCTTAAAAATGATGAAAGAAATGAAAGAAACTCATATCTGTTTCCTGATGCGGAGAAGGGGAATAACCATGGTTGGTATAAGAACAAGAGATGCAATCTTAGGAAAGACTTCATATATACTTCTTTGAAAGTTTAATACCAACAACAGCAGAACCGATTTTTTTTTGTGTGTAAGTGCATCTCTCTTACACATGTATACTGTACTTTCCCTATATTATACAGGATGGTATATACTCATACAAGTATAAGGCTTCTTTGTATTAGAGAGATAAAGATATTTACGTACTGTTTGATGGCAGCACTTTCGCGCTGAAGCAACTTCATAAGAACATTCAAGTATGATTTTTTTTAAAGGTAAAAACTTCTTGTTAGATCCAAGGGCGCACTTTCACGTGAGGTTAGATTATTTAAAGTCAGATAACCAAACTGGATCCGAAGCAGTCTTGCGAGGGAGTCGGAACAGACGAACATCGATCACTTCAGACCTTGTCCTGAATATGGGAGCTAAGGACTGCGACCAGGACGCCTTTCTGGCTCTGACCTCTGAGGTCATCCAGGCCTTGACCTCCTCAGGGAAGAACGAGAAAGGATTGAGTGAGGTAGACACCTGGATCAAAAAGGTAAGGACTCCAGTTTACTGATGTATGCACTATCTCACTGTTGTCTTTGCAGGTGTTAAAATACAACCATCTTGGAAGGCAACCGACCCGTGGAAGGATGATGGCCAAAATGTTTTCCATTCTGGCAGAGGAGCAAAGCGTCACAGACAAAACCACCAAATTGATCCACATCATGGGCTGGAGCATCGAGCTGGTGAGAAGAGCGAACTAGAACGTGGTATATCAAACAATGGATTTTATTAATTTATTTTTCTCCTTCCATATACAGTTTCAAACAGCGTGTTTGATAGGCCATGACGTAATGGACAATTCCACGACCAGAAGAGGCCGTCCATGCTGGCATCTGACCAACGGGTTGGGACCAAAGGCATTCAACGACGCTTTGCTCTTGGAAAGGTCGGCGTTCCACATCCTCAGGATGTACCACCGAGACCAGCCATATTATAGGGAATGCCGAAATTTCTTGAACGAGGTATGATGATTTAATGGAAGCGTCTGATTGGACGGATGTATTCTAGAAGTGTTGGTTCACATGCTCTATTGTCTCAGATAATGTTCAAGACTGAGAAGGGCCATTGCTTGGATCTCCTGACCTCGTCTGGTAGCAAGCCCCAGCTCAACCTCTTCACTGAAGAGAGATACGCAACAATAGTCAAGTACAAGACCTCGAACTATTGCTTCTATGGTCCAGCCAGACTAGCCATGATCATGGTGAGTCATCCGAGCCAACAATGGGGTACCACCCTCTACCTCCCGGTACCTGTTGGGTGTATGGTATAGCATCTTATATAGTGTCCTATCCCATCCTATATCATTTTGGTTGTTGTCGTCACAGGCCGGCATGTCTGATAAGGAAAGTCACTCCGAGGTGGAGGATGTCCTTTTGAAGATTGGGCACCTCTTCCAAGTCCAGGACGACTACTTGGACTGCTACGGTGACCCAGAGGTCATGGGGAAGGTGGGGACGGACATCCAGGAGGGAAAGTGCTCCTGGCTGGTGGTCACTGCCCTCATGCACGCGGACCACGACCAAAGGACGGTCCTAGAGGTACAGGCACAACACTTCTTCCCCTAAATGACTTCTGGACACATATGACACGAGAAAGTCACTCCCTGTGTTTGTCTCTCACATGGCAGGAATGCTACGGATCCGATGACCCCCAGCACGTGTCCCGAGTGAAGAGCCTCTACACTGACCTCCATCTCCCAGATATCTACAGGGAGTTCCAGGACTCTTCCAGGATGTCCATACTCCAGGATATTTCAGACATGACGAACCCAAAGATTCAGGATCTGTGCAGATTCTTACTCACTAAAATTGTGGACAGAAAGGGATGAACTACCCCCGAGTATACTTTGACATTGAGCTGTTCTATATTGCAGTACATTTTGTAAACGTGTCTCGCTAAAATAGTGGCTATTTCTCACACTTCAGCAGGGCCTTGATGCAAATCATTGCATCAATATGGCAATGTAAAGTTGAACGAAAAAAACAGTCATCTCCAACTCGGGGATTTTACTCGCTTTTTTTGTGTGTTCAAAATAAATGATTGAAAAAAATTATGTTTTCAGAGAAATCCAGTTTCGTTTCAACTGTTATGGAGAAGGGGAATAACCATGGTTGTGCTAATAAGAACAAGAGATGCAATCTTATGACATCACCATCATCTTCCTTTCAAGGTTTAATTTAAAAAAAATAATCACCGTAACCGCCTTTGGTTGATTGGATGGCGGGAAAGTCTAATTCCACCCAACGGCCGCTGCAGAGTCGGTTGGCGCTTTTACCGTCGCTGGTGGCGTGCTTGGCGCTTTTACCTCTTTGGTTTTTGGACAGTTTGCTGTTGGCATCAACTTGGTCACACATTGCTGCAGATTGATAACGTCGCTCTGCGTTGCTCTGAGCATATCTAAGGTACTTTATTGCATGAATTAGGTTTACCATTTGTAGTAGGCACAAATTCATTTACAATGGAGTATGTTTAATTTCCTAGTATGTTGAGGACACCCACCTTAACAACCACATACTATGTCCTCATTGACCCACCTGAACCTCCGGCTATGAAGGCAGAGGTAACCGCTGGGGTTGAATTCTTATATCGTATGATCGTCAAGAATGGTTGTTTTCGTGGTGAGGAAGAAGGCGGCGCTGTCGTGAGAGACAAGTTTAAGCAACTCATGAAGGAGAAGCTTCTGGAGAAGTACACTGGTCACTGGTACCCCCAGACCCCTGATAGGGGCCTGGGTTACAGGTGCATTTTCAGCAGCAGGTACTTTCCTAAGTACTCCATGATTGAGAAGGTAGCTAATGAGTGTGGGATTGCCTATAAGGACCTTGGGCTACCACTTGATTTCACCATCTGGATTGATCCTGGGAGGGTGTCCGGCAGGTAATGTGTTAACAGAGAATGGGAAATCTGACTGAAAATGTGTGCTATGGAGAATTATATTCATTTGCAGGTTCATGGGGGTCAGCAGAACGAGTTTCACAGTTGCAATCGTTAGTCGTCATGGACAGATTGTCTACAACCCCAATATTGACATCCCTGAAGTGAAACCCGATGATGTGGTAGAGATTGGTGCAGATCATGATGCAGGTCATGATTCATCGGATTCAGATTAATAAAAGGGAATGAATTTGTCTGAATATTATTACAGTTGTGCATCATTGAAAATTCTGATACATATGGTACACATGTAGGTTACATAACTTATCAAACATTGTTGCCTAATGTGTGAAATTCCCTTGGGCATGTGGCCCATTGATTGTGGTGTAACCCTAATATTGGCGAGCGGTCAACATCATAAGTGGACAACAGTATTTCTTCCGCAACACCTCTGTTGTGTACATTTTGGTATACACATGATGGCTCAATAGCCTTATCAAAACAAAGCCAGAAAGATCATGATCGCTTATTTACACGACATATGCCTTTCACGTAGAATGACTGATCACATTGCAGTAACGAGGTGTCTGCTGGGCAAGTTCGTGCAAGTCAATTTGTAAGTCACAAAATGTAATATTGTTCCGAAGGTCACAATCGACTAAGTCAGAGTCTACCTTCAGAAAAGAACATTCGTAACAAAACATGCCATATTTCACACCCGTATAGTGTCGTCGTGAAAAGACGGGGCGTGACGAATATTTTCCTACTATCAGCCAGACTATGGTGCATTCTATTAATTATTTCTAGTGATTGCCAGGCCACATTCTTTGTAAAGGAAAATTGGGGCAGTCACGGAAAATTTTCTGACGATGTGGATCATACTGATGTGTTCGTTACTTTCTGCACATTGTCACAGCATTGTACTCAGACCTATTCGTCCGGATAAGATAGTGTCATCGTTTATGGACAGAGTGCATCGGACAGAAGCTTCTGGATGTACCCAAGTCATAGCCTGGGACGGAACATTGCAACTCCCATTTTCTGAACTGAACAACAAGTACGTGACATTAGTGACCACAACAATCAACAAAACGAGCAATTACACACTGGCTGACTACTCATTTAACACAATGCAAGCAGTGTTAGACCCTAGTTTCAGACCATACACATCATGTGTGTTTTATGTCATCGCGTCCTGTGGCCGCAATATTCGCGATCTATTCGTCCAAATCGCATCTTTAGTCCGGATACAGACTGTACGGGACAAGTTCTTGTTCCTGTCCAACGAAACCTTACAAAATTCGCTCATCCAGCCACCATTTGATGGCATAAAGTTCAAACTATCAGCATCTTATGGACCAAACGGGCTGACACTATCAACAGTGTGTCTCTATTGCACCTTGGGTGAACCCTCACTTTTAAGCCTAAGTGCAGCACACAACAATGAGACAATTTTTTATCCAGACACTTCAATAAGTCTATATGGTAAGAGACTCACAGTCGGTTTCTACGTGCCTTTGAATGTGACTCAAGCAAGAGCTGTAACACTCTCTACTGACTTGAACTTTCTACAAAATGTAGCCTTGCTGTACGAGGCAGTGCTCAATGCTACTGTGAATGTCGTGTTGTTTAACGAAGACAAGTACGAAAATCTGTGCAAAAATAACCGTATTGCGAATATGGCTGTGGGACACTTTAAGAACAGGGAAATCAACTTTCTTTATTACACTTTGTTTGACGAATATTTAGTGAACTGTCTGGATTATTCATACCCTGTGTTTTATATCAATTCGTTTTTCGCCACACGTAATCCGCGAATTGTCAGGACATGGCAAGTACTGGTGTTTCCATACACTTGGACAATGTGGATTGCGCTTGTTTTCACACTGATTATATCTGCTCTATTTATATACGTTCTTTTAGCACGAAAGGAGCGAATCACTATAAGCAGATCGTTCAATCTATTATTTCGCATACTAATAGAACAGCCCATATTCACACCAACATCAGACGAATTTCGCATGTTTTTCGCATCCTTCTCTGTATTCGCACTGATCATATGCTGCACCTACAAGACCAAACTGGTCGCCATATTCACAAGCCCACCAACTGAACCCATACCTACAACAGTGTCCGAACTGGTCAACTCCAAATTCGCATGGGGGACATCCAACCCTGAGAAGAACATCGCAGATTTTCTGCTAAAAAGTGCAAGTGCTCGGTTATACACGGAGATGAAGGGCAATATGAAAGATGTGGGTACACGTAGAGCATGCTTAGAGAAGTGTAACAAGTATGATTTTGTTTGTGTGCTTGTTGACGGTGTTTCTGTCCTGGAGAAATACCATGTTGGGCAAGGAGAGTGGGAACATTCGTTGTCTTTCAGCACAGACAGTTTCCTTCACGCGTACGGAGGACCTGTGTTCGGAAAGGGCGAACCATACTCGGACAGACTCACACGTAGTTTGACCCGTACTTTCGAATCAGGACTGTTTAAAAAGTGGAAAACCAACGAGAACTTGCGATACCACGTTATGACTTCCGAAACAATCGGTGGTACCGCAAAGGTGACATCATCAACGCTCCATGTGTACACAATCAAGGACCTGCACGCCCCATTCTTCTTCTGGTGCGTCGGACTGATAGTGTCCGTAGCCTCCATTTTGCTGGAAATGGTGTACCGGTACCGGCAAACAATCGTTCCCTTCACACTTCACAATCATTGATAATTCCAACCCTGCACGATGCGCGAACTATGCTGCGCACTGGGTTGCGCCATTACAGTACCGTATAATCTAATAGCTATTCACCGATCAGCCGGGTAGCCGCTGTGCTTTTTCCGGCCCGATTTTTTTTAAACAAAAAATCTAAGATGGCTGCCTTCAGATGACAAAAATAATTATGAACAATAATTTTCCTAATTATTTGGACCGACAGCGACTGGATGAAGTTGACGGCCGGTGAAATCGGACTGGTTGCCTTCCTGGTCGCCTCTGCAATGCTGGCCAGTCGGTTGGGGTACCACGACACATGTATGACCACTTGTTGTATGAATATTTGGCATGTACTTAAACATACTGCACATATATTTAACAAGCTCTGTAATTGTCTGTAATTGTCGCCTCACTAGTCGTTATGGTGTTTCCATTTCCAGCGATGCATCTCCTGGTTGGTGTCCTGTCAGCGCGAGATCACTTCGAGGCGAGGGAGTCCATACGCGATACGTGGTGGGGGTTTGTCAAGTATGATGTCCGCTTGAAGGGCGTGTTTGTCGTTGGAGAGTCGTGTTGTGTTCCGCCTGAAGATAGGACTGAAGTGTATGAGTGCAGTTGGTGGAATGTGACGCTGCCTGAAGGTAACGTCGCGGCGTTCACTCTCAGGAGCGTTGTTGTTATTGGTTTGATTTTTGGGCAGATGTGTCTGAGAGCCGTGAATTTGCACCGTCGCCTGGAACGGAGATGTTGGAACCAGCGTGGGGTTTCACTTTCTATGTGCACCATCCGGTTGTGCTGACTAAACTTGTGATTCACGATGCACTGCTGCATTATAACGTCTCAGCGAAGATGGCGATGAGCTCGGGTGAACTGGTGGCTGAATATTCACCTGGCCAGAAGGATAGAAAAGACATAATGTTGCCAAAGGGATTTGAAGGGATGGTGGTTCTAGAAGGCAGCGAGGATCCTTCCAGATGTTTTTCTTGGCCACCGGATACAACAGGGCTTATAAGTTATCCTCTAGTCGTGGACAAAGGTGGTGCATTTAAAGTGCCTCGGGATACGTGCGTTCCAGTCGGCTTCACATTTAAACTTGCTGGTATGGTTGGTTAATTGTGATAATTTAGTTTGTGTACTCACACACTGTTTCGACAGATTTGGATGCATTGCGATCCTTCTTGGCTGGCAGACCAAGTCGGCAAATAAAGTGGACATCAGCTGAAACGGAGATTGACTCTCGCCTTCAGAGGGAGGCAGATGACAACTCCGATCTCCTCATAGTACCTGCGGTGGATGTGTACCGGAACCTTCCCTTAAAGCTGATCAAGTTTTTTCAATGGTGCAGTTGTGCATGATTTAATATTGCCTTGATACGCGTGTAAGACTAACAGTCTGTTTATGCTGATAATTTCTTTTCAGGGCAGCCACATCCACGCCAAATACACCACGCTTTATATTAAAGGCTGATGATGACACGTACCTTTGGATCCCCAGCATACTGTCTCATATTCATTGGGACCAGTCCAAAATGTGGTGGGGAAGTTTTCGTCTCAACTGGGCCGTCCAGCGAATGGGTAAATGGCGTGAGAGGCATTTCACCTCGTTAACCTACCCTCCTTTTGCAAGTGGGTCGGCGTATTTGCTGGATTCTGAATTGACCTCTCAGTTAGCCAAAAATGCAGAACATTTACAGTGTTTTCAAGGGGAAGACGTGTCCCTTGGCGTGTGGTTGTCTCCTTTTACACACACTCGTATTCATGATGAGCGATGGGACTGCGGACAGTCATTTGGAGGTGGATATTCTTTAGGACAGTTGAACCCTCAGAGTATGAAGGAAGTCCACTTGCGGACCAAGGAATCTGGACACCTTTGTTGAACTTTTACAGGTATCACTGTGGTGCTGTGGTTATCACCAGAGCCTTCCGCCTCCAAAGTTTGAGATTGCATAGAGAACTATCTCAAGTGGTAACAATTTCGATTAGTTTTCGCAGTTGTTTTTGTGGGTTTTGTTCTGTTTCCTCCGACAGCAGTGCAGCATGATAAACAAGATTAGGAATTTAGCGGAGAGACCACACAAATTATTGTTATTGTTGAACTTTACATGAACATTTTTGAGCGGAATTTGCCTACAGACAAGTTGGCTATTTTTGTACAGATTCATAGTTGTTTTATGTGGTCACAGGACGCTTCACATTCCCCATACATATTACAGTCTGCATCGTTTACTTGACTGCTACTGTAAATTTTCCCTGAATAATGTTTTGAAAACTGCGGCCTGTAATTAGCATTTCAAGACTTGCAACGTGTGATTAGTATTCACTTGCCATGTAGCAAAGTGGGGTTTGAGGCTGCTGCAAATTGCAAACTGTTACTTGCCGAGAACAATTTGATCATGGCTCTAATGGCCAAAGTGGGCCACGGGATATTTTGACCCGTCTTCACTGGACAACGGTCAAAAAAAAGAAACACTTGGTGTGGGTGCTAAAATTCACTTGCACGTCGCAATGATAAACTGACATGTTCAGGCCTATAATTTTTGCTTAACTGAAATGCCCTGTGATACCAAAATTAAAATGTACGCATTTCATGCAATGTAATGATGGCTGCCTCACCTGAAACCTACAGGTTCACCAAGACATCTCACATTATAAGTCTTTATTAAAAATTTTTGCTATTGTAAAATGATTTGAGCACCCTAAAAATGTGGTTGCTACCAAAAATCCTCATCACCGAAGAAACTTCCTGCACCACCTGCACTCCCATCGGCAATTTGTCCACTGTCCATTACCACTTCCATTTTTTTCCCAATAACAGGGAGCGATAGGGATGTAGTACTTCCTTCGTTAGAGTTATGACCTTTTCTAATGGTGTGCCCTCCATTAGTAATGTGTCCGTTGCTAGGAGTGCTTCGTCCATTAGTAATGCGTCCACTGCTAGGGATACTTCCTCCTCTAGTGATCTGTCCATTGCTAGGGATACTCCCTCCATTAGTAATGCGTCCATTGCTAGGGATGCTCCTAGTGACCTGTCCATTACTAGGGGTACTTCCTCCATTAGCGTTACGGCCTTTGCTAGGTGTACCTTCTCCATTAGCCTTATTCCTTCCGCTAATGGTACGTACTCCACTGGTGATGTGTCGTCCTATAATCTCCCTTGCATTTGGGTTGCCAGATAACTGGGTGTAGGAGGCATCTGCGGATCTCTAGAAAGAGTTTGACCAAGTCCCAAAATTAACATGCAGCTCTGGGGGTGGATTCATCAAATGTCGCAAGTCAAATTTTCGTCGTAACCGTAATTACTAAAAATTAACTAACTATGGTTACGACTGGTTACGGCGAAAATTTGACTTGCGGCATTTGATGAATCCACCCCCTGATTTTGATTGCCACTGAATCGTTTCAAAAAGCAACAAGGGTGAATTTTTCTTGCTTCCTGCATTGTGCGTATTAGGAAATTGAAATGTGTGTATGAAAGCTCTGGTGATTTTCATAGCTGTACAATTCAGGAAGCAAGAAAAATTAACTTTGTATTACTAAAGCAGCAGACTGTATGGAACAGAAATATTAATTTGAAAATCTCTTTTTGTTACCTTTTTTTTTTTTTTACCCCCAACTTAATTTGGCCACAGAAAGTGTTAGGATCATATGAGGATTTTTACGGTGATGTTGGCAATTGCTTAGTTTTCACAGTTGTGTATGGTTCGCGAAAAGTAATATTTCATAAAATAAATAACTGCGCAACCCTTGAAATAGAACAATACAATATGGAAAACCAATAGTAATGATTCATGCACATTCACTCAATATCATATTGTGGAGAACAGTAGTTCTCCTCTCAAGTAATGCCACATGAAAGTTGTAACGGGTTTGTA
Organism: Catajapyx aquilonaris; assembly: GCA_000934665.2. NCBI lineage: Eukaryota > Metazoa > Arthropoda > Diplura > Dicellurata > Japygidae > Catajapyx > Catajapyx aquilonaris. The sequence continues at coordinate 27,370 of KZ538898.1, read as the reverse complement.
ATAATGGAAGTTGAGAGTGCGTCTTAAAATTTATTCCACTCTCTTCCCTTTTCAGAAAGTATACAGAATAACATTGCAAAATTACTCTTTTTAACAGTTAAATCATCACCGGTGACTTAACCACTCTGGAACTAACAAACGACGAAGCTCTCCCTTTTGCCTGATCCTTCCACTCAAATATTTGACTAGAGTAACATGGATGGATACGACATGATACGAATAGTTTTTTTTTGTTTACGTCACTATACTAAGGGAAAAAAGAAATATTGTGCTGCAGGGACATCCCTTGGTTGTAATATCTCAGTGGACGGATTTACTACAACAGTTCTGTTAAACAGTGAGGGTAGCTTAATATTTTACTGATTGGCAATGCGTTTCCGGACCACTAACCCTCTGGAACCGTTAGTAACATTGGAACAGATAACATTGTTGTTAACGCAGGTATCAACTCAAGACAAAGCAGCAAGTTTGAAGGCCTCCTTCATCTTTCAGGAATGACCGTCTCGTATAATCTTCGTTACAAAAAGTGAGTATACTGTAAAACATCTGACTTGCAATTCTCAGGTTTCGTGAAGTATGGACGGAGTATTTTCCACTTTGTCAAAAATGTGAAGACAAGTTTACGATGGCACTTCCCTGCGGCTAGGGAATGAATAATAAGTCAGTTATTACTGGTACTGCCCTGATGTGCTAGGCAGAAACTCTTTCTGAATCCACTGCCCTGCGTTGAAGAGAGTCGTCCACGAATAATGCAATGCTTTAAATATTTGACACTCTTCAAATGCTTAACTAATGATTGTACCAATGGCGAAACACAATGAGTGGGCTGCAATTTCCCAGTCATAATCATGATCGTTCGGTATCTTTCTTTAAAAGTACCACGCGGCTGACGCCAGTATTTTACTCTTAGCAGTCTTCAACGAAGGAATGCTAATAATCGACGGCTATAAAAATAGTGAGTATAAACAGTAATAAATATGGGGGGCAAGAAATGATTGGTTCAAGCGCTTGTAACATATTCCGGAACCTGGAAATGCTGCACACATAATACTTATCAAAATGATTTACCTCCTCAGGGGCACACTGACACCCGGCATTTCAAGAGCATTTTCACTTGTCACGTAATACTGTACTTGTACGGTGGCTTTTTAGCTGGTACTCCTTTTCCCTCTGCTTTTTTTAAAAAAAAATCACACAAATCTCACGAGTCACTTTTTCTTTTTTTTATATGCGCACCGTCCTGCGGAGAGATTCCAAGGTCTTGTGCATGTTGCGCAAGTCATTGGGATTGGTGTACTTGTGAAGTGTCCAGTCAAAGTCCGGGTGGGTCATGAGCATCTGGTAGATGCGCTTGGCGTGGGTCCTTGTCTCCAGGCTGCCCTCCTGCACGAAGTGGGCCACAGCCGGGAAGAGCTTCTCCGGGGACACCGTTATGGCCTTGTCCACTCCGAGCCTCTCCACCCACTGGGCTAGGAGCCGGGCTGCCGTGCATCTGACCACCGCGTTCCTGTGGGACACCCCTTCTTGAACCAGGGCGACCAGGGCTCGCTGGGGGGCCACCGAGGCCAGAACTTTCTCCAGGGCGACCAAGGCGTCCTCACGAATGAACCGGTTGGTGTCTCCGGTCTTGTGCAGGAGGCACGATGCCACTTTCTCCAGCTCTGCATCCAGGGTGCGGCCAGGTAGGGCTTCGAACAGCTCCCCAAGAGCCTGGAACATGACGTGGAGGTAATGGAGGTAACCGCATGTAACTCTGTGCCAAACCCACCTGTACTGATGCCCTTGTAACTTGCGACCGCAGGTTCCTGGCGTGGTCCAACAGCCGCATGCAGACGGTGTGGACTTCAGGGAGCAGGAGGTCCAGATGGTGCCTGGATAGCCGTACCACGCCTTGCACTCCTTCCACTATGGCTTCCCAGTCGGAACTGTCCATCTGCTTGAGGGACGCCTGCAGGCCCTGCTGGGGCTGCCGGAACGGGGGAAGAGTCGACGGGAAAGGTTCCGCTCGGTTTGAAAGTCTGGCTGCGTTGACCATTGGCTCCTCAGACGATGACCTCGCCACTGTGGCAGGAAAAGGTGCAGTTAATTAGTAAAAAAAAAGTCATACCCTCCTTGCTTTAAAAGAAAGCGCATAATGCATACAAATGTGACAAATGCAACATTACAGAAAGAATTATCTGGCATGATGTCAGTAGCTACTGTTGGGGTCAATGCATACCTTTTGGCTGGGACAGTGGAGGTCGCTTTCTGACAGTGGAATTGGGACTGGGGTCCTTTGCCGCCTTGCTCCGGAACGAGCCGCTGGTGCGGAATGAGGCGTTGGTGCGGGACCTTCCTCCCAACCCGGACGGCGGTGGAAGTGGGGTTGGAACGTGCTTCACAGGTGGGGGCGACTGCGCCAGGGGCAAACCCTGTGGCAAGTGCACGTCTGGAACCTCGTGGTTGTTGCCCATCTGGTACTTATTCTTCTCCCGCTCAAACTTCCGCCTCTCCACCTCACGAAGGGTTTGGTTTTTCTGAGTTATGTACAAGTTCTTCACTCGCTCTCGCTCCATGATTGCAATTTGGTCCTGAGGAGAGAAAAATTACATTGAGGCTGGCTGGATTGCCCAAGTTGACTGTACGGCGTACGCCATGTAATCTGGATTGCAGATGTAATGATCACGTTGATAACGTATTTGTCGCATCTTCTAATATTATTTATTTCAGATACTCCATGCTGTGCATGTCATTAGGGTAGGTGCCTCTACTTTCCTAAGCCTGATTTAGCCGACTCAAACGGGGAGCAGACCTAGCAGTCATCGGTAATTGAGACACCCTCCTTCCCTTCTTTTCCCAACGTCAATGTGTAGGATCAGTTTACTCGGGTTCAATCCGCTCATTAATAATAATCCGCTGCTACGCACTCAATAGCAGAGTTCAAACATGCTGCTCAATTGAAGGGGTGTTATCAACGAGAGGAAATTAATGACATTCAAAGTTCAGGTGGCGTGCAAAGGAGAGAAGTAGGGGCGAAGGGTGTGGAAGATCCCGAAATAGAAAGTGTGCTGGAGAGGGGGGGAAATTATCTGATAGGGTTTGTGATTAATGGGGGCCATTCTGAGCCAAACAAAGGCAACTGAGGCTATTTCTATTTCTGCAAGCAATTTCATGGTCCTTTGGCTTTGTCAGCTGAGTTTTCAAAGTCACAAGATACGCCTTAAAGGGAGAGGAGGCCTGTGGAAGGGGTGAATGTGAGTGGACCAATAACTGCGGGAAGAGCTATTGACCGCTTTAAAGCCCTGGGAAAGTAGCTTTAAACATCCAAATAGCATTCACTTTTGGAATGCAACATGTTCATGAGTGTATGACTTCAGCTTTCTCTATCATCATGACATTTGCCCTGTACGAAGTAGTCAGTGATGAAGAAAGCTGTGCAAGTCAACCCCAATTATGCACTAAAAATGGCACACACATGTTGTAATAAAGCAAGTAATAAAACAATAGAACTATCCGGATCACCCAACATAACAACATCAAATAATAACCAGGGGGTGGATTCATCAAATGTTGTAAGTCAAATTTTCATCATAACTGGTGATAACAATAGTTGCTAATAATTAACTAACTATGGTTACGACCGGTCATGACAAAAATGTGACTTACCATACGACAATTTATGAATCCACCCCCGGGGTGACATTCGACATGGCAGACATCTTGTATGTTCCTGTGTATAAATAAACAGCTTCATGCTGAAAGAAACCGTACAATCCGCATTCAAAACCCTCAAAATGACAAGGAGTCGAAAAAGGACCAGTAATTACCTAATCAGCCATGTATGAACAACCTTCTTCTTTAGTCAACTACATTGCCATAGAAACCTACTCAACAAGCATAACAATTACAATGTATTTACATATGCTATGGTAATGTGCATACTGCATGTTCAAATACTGTAGGGCACAGCAAACCTGTACCTGTGCCTTTATAGAATTTTGCTTAACTTGTAATGCCTTTTCTTTATGAACCCTGTACAGTACAGTATACTTGATAGCCATATCATGTAAACCCCTGTGTCATGAAATTCTAGCACACAAACCCCTGCATTTCCATGGCATCAGTGACGCACATCAACGTACGCATCAATCAAAACCATTTCATCAAAGCCACCGCATTCGTCACTCCGTCTCTGTTAATATTAATTCCCCCAGCATTTATCAGCCTTATCACAACCCCAGTGTGCTTTATTCCTTCACGTGTGCGGAGAGGTGAGGCGACTCTCAAGGGACACATATCGTTTCCCCCCAAAATTGCGCGGAAGCACTGGCCATACGACGCGTGTGTGTGCCTCAATACATTATGGATTGGCCCCCAATGGCACATTAGGCATTCAGCTTACGTGCGTCCTGCTCGAGCATCGTTGCCATAGCCCAGGGATTTTTGTACGTGCTGACCACGATGTCAGTCACGACATATGGATTCATCCAAACGAGGAGAAATTCTGGCCTAGGTCCGGGTTATTTCTCATTTTGTGCGGTGGCGCGGGTTTTCTCGGGATACACCGCCAAGAAATATCGATACGTTGTAAATTGAAATATCGATACGTATAGTGACATACACTTAGGGAAATGGAATATCGATACGTATTGTGACATAAAATATCGATACACATCGTGAAATGGAATATCGATACAATTATGAAATTGAATATCGATACACATAGTGAGAGAAAATATCGATACACATTAAAATGGAATATCGATACACATCGTGAAATAAAATATCGATACAAATTGTCAGAAAATATCGATACACATCGTGAAATAAAATATCGATACATATTGTCAGGAAATATCGATACACATCGTGAAATAAAATATCGATACATATTGTCATAGGAAATATCGATATACATTAAAATGGAATATCGATACACATTAAAATGGAATATCGATACACATTAAAATAAAATATCGATACATATTGTCAGGAAATATCGATATACTGTCATAGGAAATATCGATATACTGTCATAGGAAATATCATACACATCGTGAAATAAAATATCGATACATATTGTCAGGAAATATCGATATACTGTCATAGGAAATATCGATACATACTGTCATAGGAAATATCGATATACATTAAAATGGAATATCGATTTACGTCGTGAAATGGAATATCGATATCAGGGCGGGCCATTTGAAACGTACCTGGTCCGGATGGAAGTCCTGGTCGTTTTGAAGGGTCTGGTAATGTATGGGTCCGGTGGGGACCCTGGTTGGGGGCGGATGAGGAATGGGGAGGTTGAGAGGGTATGGGAGGTTCATGGAAGAGATGGGGACGCTGGCCAGGTGGTGGTTCCTGGAAGCGGGGCCGCCCCCGAGGCGAAAGGAGGGCGGGGAGGGCTCCTCGGACTTGGCGTAGGAAGGAGGGGTCGGAGGGGACTGCATCGGGGATGGGGAGGCTGGCCCGTAGACCATGGCTGCTGGAGGGACAGGGGATGGGATCGGGGAGGGCAGACCGTTCAGCTTCCCGCTGGAGTTGGACCGGGCCAGCACAGGCTTCTGGAGGATGCCGTTCTCCACTTCCTTCACTCTCCTGGAAATAAAACGTGATTGGTTAGAGGCTAGTTGAGGTACAGCCAGCGGAAAGGAGTAAGGTAGCAGACCTGAAGCTCAAATTAGACTCCAAGTGAGGGGTGTCGCAAAAGCCGACCGTTAGGCTTGAGCTTGCAGGTAACGGACTTCCGCCATATTTGGGACACTCCTCACTTGGAGGCTAATTTGAGCTACCTTACTCCTTCCGGCGGGTAAATAGTTACTCCATTTACAAAGTAAGTTCAAAAATGGCAGAAACGGTCTCGTCTTTCTGCTGCTTTTTCCACAAATTGGGCCAGTACTAGCGTGTACCGACAATTTGGAATAGCCTTGGTACACCATCGCATTATAGCAAGTTCGCTGTAATAGTTTTATGGTCCTGGGGTGTTTTGCGTGGAAATCCTGAGTAACCACCGCACGAGCCTCGCGCTTGTTCAATTATGAATGGGTCAGGATCTTTATCAGCGTACCGAAAAACTTGAGAGTAATCCTTCGAAACACCTCGTAATTACAATAAAACCCGGTAAAAACTGCCTCTATAGGATACATCACAAGCCCTGTTCAGTAAGGTCAATTTCTGTGCTGTGTACAGGTTGCATTGCATAACTGGCGACATTACCTTTTCATTGATATACCCACGACTGACGACGTAAAATATTATTATAACGTTCGGCCTTGGACAGGTTACAGTACCCCCCCCCCCCTTTCCATAAATTATTATGAGACTTCAACGACATATAGCAATGGTTCCGTGGAAAATAGCATGAAATTAATATACTTAACCGAAAGGGGCCCCGGAAAAAAATTCAATGGCGTTAGGGTACGGGTAAAAATCTTCCTTTTGTGTCTTACAAACCGTCTACTAATCAAATGGTACCACCCTGTACATCACATTTGCACTTTATCATTATTACTGCAGTGTATACGCATACAAGTAATACGTCATTTGGTCGACGGAAGTTGCCTGGCAATCGTTTGAAGTTGACACCCCGGCTTACGTATACAAACGATCGAAGTTTCCCTGTGAGTTTGGTGGTATCCGGCAGCACCTTTCATCATCGACCTCGTTTTCTTGTCTGACGGAATACATAACCACACCTTTACCTAGATATGTCAACGGGTTTTTTTTTCTCTCTCTATCTACGTACAGTACATAGGGACGACGGACGAACTCAAATGCAAAGACCAACGGCGCCCGTTTGAACCCCCGTTAACACTGTGCGTATTATGGCAGGGCAGATACCAATCTCTGACCACCAGATCGACCGCCTCTAATTCCGATCAGGTGCGTGAACTCTACTCAAAAAAATAATCTTCAAGGAGAGTCACCGGCTGTGAAGTTTTCTAACTGACTAATTCATTGCTCTGGGAAAAATGGCCGTCAAATCAGGTATCGGGACCCAAAATCGATGCTAAAATTCGATTTGTTATTCCCATATTTTGCAACCAATCGAATTTTTTCCCTCCTAATCAGATATTGATAGTGGTAATCTTCAAATAATTTGCACCGTATACTCACCACAGGTCAGGTTTGAGCTCAATGACCGGGGTGGAGGAGCGACCTCCCATAAGGCCGCAACACCTTGACCCCTCCTTGGTCATCCACAGGTGACCACTCACATGATCCTCACCCCGAGCCCAATCCTCGCGAACTGGTCGAAACTTCACGTGCCTCCTTGACTATATCCCCCACCACTGGACACTACTACTCTCCAGGCTGCATAATGGATAATGGTCAGCTGAACATATAAACATTGAGTCGCGATCGACAGACCTTGACCATTCCCTTAGTAGCCGACTGCGAGGGAACTGACCACTCAAAACTCGATACTGCTTCGAACTGAGCGAAAAAGATGGCGCGCTCAATGTTTCAAAAAACTCAGAGCCCATAGTAACGGGTTTGTAACCTTGGCTTCTCTGCTACCAATCACCGGTTTCTTTTGCGTCGTTGGCGTCACATAGGATTTGTATAGGTGGGGGCTATAGAAATTGATTGGAGGGAATCATGTGGGGTGTCTCACACCACAAATCCAACCAATCCAAATGACTCAGAGAAAACAACGAGGATATGCAAAATAATGTTTCGTTCAAACGGCTCAGCACTCGAGCCAGGTGACGGAACTATCACCTATAGTTTTTCTTTGACGTAGTATCGCACGATTTCTACGAAACTTCTAGACTTTTCCTCTACTTCAAAGAAAGAAGCCAATGACGCCGTTTTCTCTATATGAATGAAACGTATCGACCGCACAGTTGTCTCTCTTTCACGACCGGAAAAAGCCATCTTCAGACTCCGGATACGAGCTTTTGCTCAATTTGGCTGTCGAGTTGGCGACATCCGGTTACGCAACAATTGCACATTTAAAAGGGCAAAGGTTACGCCAATATTTTTATTTCCCCCCGACTTATTCCGTTTGTTTTTGGTTCAGCCTATCAATAACATGGGCGAAATCATGAATGTGACAGACGTACGCTGCAGCAATTGCATCATTTACAGGGTGTTGTGTAATCATTTCTTGAAGACCTGTCAGCAACTAGTATGTCCCTCCGGAAAACATGGTCAATCATGTGCCATTTAATAGACTAGTGCTATACAAGAGCGAGTGCTCCTTCGCCATCTGTCGAGGGCGCCGCGAATCGACGATCGACGCTCTATAGGCGTCGCGACGCTACCTGGAACTGCATACTCACATGTGCATTGCCAGTATCCTGTCGTCTGGCTGGTGTCCGCTTCCCCTGCTGTTGACACTTATGCCACTGTCAGTCTCTCGCGACCTCTCGTCACGACCCTATAAATAAGGTCATTCTTTCAGTGACTATTATTAAAAACTGTACAGCGAACATATAGCTATAATTACAACCGCGGGTAATAACAATGCAGTTAATCAGGTATCAAAGGCGCCGCATAGTCTATTAATAAATTAGGGCTCTATGTTGTTTAAACTTCATAGTAATAATAAGTGTAACGTAATATTATATGAATTAATGTTTCAAAAACAGGGAAGATTGGCACTAAATATATAATCGGATTAGTTGATTACTCTACAATCAAAGTTACTATAGCTCTTGGTAGATACTAGGTATAAAATCAACTTCTATGCAAATTGGCTCTTTGTCCCATTGTTGGTTCTGGTGCACCGCTCCATTTGTATACTACTCACCGTATTAGGGGTCTGAGTCCAGTTGTCTGTGGCCACCGAAATGTCCGGTCCGTTGTCTACATGTCTCCTCCTAGGCCTGGTGTCCGTGGCGTCTGGAGACGCGTCCTTATTGCGACCACTTCCGACCACCTTCCTCCGTGTCTTTCCTTTCCTCTCCTTGTTGCTGTCTCTGCTCCGTACACGTCCTGTGCTGGAGCTCTCCGTCTGTCCAATGAAAACAGTGCTGTTTGTCCACAATGTTTCTTATGGCAATTAAACTTCGCAGAGGACTGCAACTATATACAGAGGTGGGCACAGCTAACTTTCGATAACAGCTAACTTGCTCAGAAAAACCATGGACATCACCAAATCGTTAATGCTTAACAGCTAGAAAGGTTAGTGGAAACCCCCCTAATCATTCTAGCTGCTTATCATTAGCAATTTAGCGCCGCCCATGGTTTACTAACCGAATTAGCTGTTAGCGGAAGTTAGCTGAGCTAAAATTCCGGTTAGCTTGCCCGCTCTGACTATATATGACTAACACATTTTAGCCCGAGAGAGTACCTGAGAGTCCTGCTCCCATCTAGTGGGCGAGTGGTCATTAGGGACTTGTCCTCTGTCTTCCCTGCTCCCAGTCTCGGATTCATCCCGCTCCTCAGGGATGGACACTCCTTCCCGGCTGGCTGACGTCACTTCCTCTCCAGGGGCCAAGATGGCCAATGGCGGAATGCGGGGCTGCCAGGCCGAACTGGCTCGGTTCACGCTCATGCTGCTCTCGGCACCTATCAGCTCAGGCAGTGCTGGAAAATAGGGAAAATAGTGTGTGGTGTCATGCGATGACTCGCCCTGGACAAACCAATTTTGTCAACGGGTTCACTATTATGCGATTCACGAGTCCTGGCCTGTTAGGCTCCACCCACCTCCTCCCAACGTCAGCGGCGGAAGACATCAGGCCTGGAATGCTCGTTATTCTCGCGAGTAGCCATTCTCGCCATTGCATTGGTGCGGGGTTCGGTCTCGACAAGGGATAGGTGGATCGTCGTATTTCCAGGCCTGGTTGTCCCCCCCCCCCCCCCCCC